>JALMGF010000231.1:1017500-1218274 GCA_023333645.1 Sceloporus occidentalis
ATCCCCTTAAAGCCTCGATACGGCCATGACCAGTAATCTGTGATTGGGACAGAAATTAGAGACTGCCCCTTGAAATTTGAGATGGTTGGCGGGTCTGAAACGTAACAGGAATGTAAGAAAACCTGAATAACGAGACTCAAACCCACCGGATAACGTATTTCTCGGGGTGAAGGGGTAGATTCTCAGGGTTTTTACCCCAGTCTCGGGGTGAAGGGGCAGATTCTTAGGGTTTTTACCCCAGCCTCGGGGTGAAGGGGCAGATTCTCAGGGTTTTTACCCAAGTTTCGGGGTGAATGGGGCAGATTCTCGGGGACACATTGTTTCCTCTGATTTATTGATGTCTGATTCTCCCTGCTTTATCACGGCTGGAATCCCTGCTTGAATACAGGTGATTCCATTCAGAATATCTTTATCCTCCGGCCAGTCACGGTTTCCGTGACGACCGTTATCGGAGGCATTTGGCTGCCATCGTCAGCAGGTGCCTGTGATAGGGCCTGTGGGTTGGGGTAATAAGGGGTTAATATGTGGGGGGGTTCACTCATTAGATATAATGTGGAATCTCTTCTGTGGCCCCTGTGAGGAGCCGTACAGGGCTTCCCGTGTGCTGGCAGGGACGGGGTAAATATACTCGGCCCTTTTTAGGCAGCCGCTGGACGAAGCCGCGCTGACTCACCGACCCCCCCCCCCCGGCCGAGGCTGCTGGAGGATTCTGGGTAATTATTCTATTCATAGCTCCGGGCCGCCGGATTGGGTGTTAAATGCCCCTTACGTGTTACTAGCTGCCCCCATCTGCCCCGGGCACAGAGCTTCCTGCGGGGAAATACTTTTCTGCGTGCAGTAAGCGTGCAGTAAGCGTGCAGTAAGCGTGCAGTAAGCGTGCAGCGTCCAAAACACTGCAGGATTATTTCAGAAAAACTGCAGTCGTTTTTGGTCCAGCGACGGGGCTTCCTGTGGAATTCCCAAGCGTTCGCCGCAGACCGAGTCGGCCACGAATGTTTGAGTTATGGGGGGGTGGGGGGGGGTGATTCCAGCGCTGGGTGGCGGATCAGCCTGTGAAAAACTAATATTTAATCAGCTTGAAATAATATTTAAAGGCGCCCAGAAAACCACGAAGCGAAACGCGGCACTTAATGCCACAAACCACTGGGAACTGCCCCAGCATCCACGCAAAGGGGTGGAAATCCCAGCCAGATACCCCCAGCCTCCAATCGTACCCCACTGATACCCCGGGGCAGAATCTCTCTGACAGAGGAGGGCCTGCGCGGTTTTTTTTGTGGGGCAAACACTCAGTTCCGGGGTGGCCGTGGCCCGGCGGGTCACCGGGTGTATAACGCAGAACGTTAAGGTGCGACCCCAGAATCTGCCCCCTTGACGCCCCATCTCTGTACCCCGCGGCCGAGTGATGAGAGTTGCTGAGTGGGATGGATACCCGCGGGTCGGGGAGGAGAGACTACAAACACTGCCACGTTCCCACGAGCCACCAATCGCAGCCCGGTGCGAAGCGCCGTACAAAGGAATGTTTTCGGACCGGTAATAATGCAGGCAGCTGGCTGAGGATTCTGGGAGTTGTGTGGAGTGTCATTGGCTGGCTGACGATTCTGGGAGTTGTGCTCCGTGAGTCGGGGAGTAGTAGAGGCCGGGCTGAGCATGCTGGGAGTTGTGCTCCGTGAGTCGGGGAGTAGTAGAGGCCGGGCTGAGCATGCTGGGAGTTGTACTGTTAGTCCCAGGGAGTACGGTCACATGTTCCTGGCAGGAGAGGACACGGCTCCAGGTCCCGCTGCCCACATTTCCCTGTTCTCGGCTCCGTGGATCACGATGTGTCCCCGGGGGCTCCTCCAAGCAGATGGGTGGGCCGCGGAGGGCCCCCCCTTTGGGCCACACAGGTTACATTAGGTAGGACCGTCTCGCCCGGTGGGGTGTATGCTGTGTGGGTGTCCCGTGACGTATGGCATTGGTGGCATGTACACGTATGATCCGTGTACATGGGGTGTCAGATGGGGGTATTTGGGGGGGCGGAGGTGAGGCTGGAATGTAATAAAAATGTATCGAGTCGCACAGTCCACGTCACGCAACATGCATCATGTATGTTCCGATGCACGTGGCGCAAACAGACTCGGCCACGGAGAGGATGGTTCTGGGGGTAAAATCCGGCTCCTCGCTGATCTTTAGCTGCGGTGAAAGTCTTTTGTCTTGGCTGGTGAGGAGTACACGTGGATTGGCGCCGGTCCGGCGTATGCGTGGCACAGGTTTGTCGGGGCAGTTTCTCGGTGGCACATTGCGTGGCTGTGCAGTGGTTTTGGCATCCTCCCCTCTTACCCTCTGATATTTACCCCTGTGCAGCGAGTATGACGCCGTTCGGGGGCATCGCGTCCAAGCTGAGGATCGATCGGCTGAAGGCGGCCGGCGTGGGGTCCCACGATTGTGCCGTGAAATACCTGGGCCAGGACTTCGAGAGCCTGAAGCAGCAGTGTGTGGAGAGCGGGACTCTGTTCGAAGACCCCCAGTTCCCGGCCGCAACCCCCACGCTGGGCTTCAAGGAGCTCGGCCCCGGCTCCAGCAAAGTCCGTGGCGTGACGTGGAAGCGCCCGTCGGTGAGTGTGCAAACGTGGCAAACCTCGTCTTTGTTCCGTGGCTCAGGCAGGAAGTGTCTCCTTGGCTCAACACAGTGCGGGTTTCGGGGACTCGGATATTACCGTGCCCTGGGGTAACAGGGTGGTGGTGTGGCACGTGGACAGGTTACAGGGGTACACGCGTGTGCTGGGCTCCGCTCGTCTCAATCTGTCTTCTCTTTTTAAAGGAAATCGTGGACGACCCACAGTTCATCGTTGGTGGAGCGACCAGGACGGACATCTGTCAGGGGGCACTGGGTGAGTTCCTCCAGCGTGCCACGGGGCACCTGAGCCGTGGTCTTCAACCACGCTGACTCCCTCACAAGCTGCTGTCACGGGTCACCCCAACCCTCGGTCGGCCCCCGGTGGATTGCCTATCGGTGACAGGACAGACCAGACCGCCTTTTCTCCCTGTGCACACGGAGCCCACGGGAAGGAAAAGCCTGCTGTGTCCTTAACGTGCAATCGCTACAATGACAGCACCGTGTCACGGGAACATACGTGTCTGCCGTGTGTGTCAGACCCCCCGTGCGTGCGCTGGTGGATTGCTCTACATGTGTCACGTACGCATTTACACTGTATGTTCGTGTCCGTTCCGTGTCTGCGCAGGCGACTGCTGGCTCCTGGCTGCCATCGGCTCTCTCACTCTGAACGAGGAGCTTTTACACCGCGTGGTACCCCACGGCCAGGGCTTCCAGGACGACTACGCCGGCATCTTCCATTTCCAGGTACGTGCGCCTGCCACTGGGGGGCTGTTTCTGGGTGCGCGCGCCTGCCACTGGGGGGCTGTTTCTGGGTGCGCGCGCCTGCCACTGGGGGGCTGTTTCTGGGTGCGCGCGCCTGCCACTGGGGGGCTGTTTCTGGGTGCGCGCGCCTGCCACTGGGGGGCTGTTTCTGGGTACGCGCGCCTTCCACGGGGGGGGCTGTTTCTGGGTACGTGCAACTGCCACGGGGGGGCTGTTTCTGGGTACATGCACCTGAATCACTGAGCGCTGACCCGTGGCCCTGAACGCTCCCTTCTGCCCGCTGACCCTCTGACTCCTGCCCACAGATCTGGCAGTTTGGGGAGTGGGTGGACGTGGTCGTGGATGACCGTCTGCCGGTTAAGGACGGGGAGCTGGTGTTCGTTCACTCGGCTGAGTGCACGGAGTTCTGGAGTGCGCTGCTGGAGAAGGCGTATGCCAAGTGAGTGCCGTCCGAGTGAAGGGCGATAATCGGGGGGGGGGGCAACTCTGGGTCACAGAGGGGTTACATTTGGTCTTTTCTTTAAATTTGGCGCCACAAGCAGTGTCAGCGGGGTACCTTACAGGTGAAACCGTGGCACGGAGTTTGTGAGCAGTGGGTTTCACGTGGTGGGGTCCCCGGCGCCGCTTACCTGTTGGGGTAAATATATTTACTTTGGATATTTTGGAGGCCGGGGGGGGGGCAGACTTTTTATTTTTTTAGCGGCCGGTTAGTGACTTTGTATACGTGTCGGGCGTTGGGCCCCATGTCCATAAATTAGATGGTGGGGAGAGTTTACGTGACGTGGCGTCCAGCCCACGCAGAGCTGTATCCACGGCACCCTAGAGCAATAAACCGTGCTCGCTCCTCTCTTCCTCACGTCTCTCACACTCAGGCTGAATGGCTCCTACGAGGCTCTGTCGGGTGGCAGTACCACGGAGGGCTTCGAGGACTTCACTGGCGGAGTGGCCGAGATGTACGAATTACGGAAAGCCCCCCGTGACCTGGACAGGATCATCCGCCGGGCGCTGGAGCGAGGGTCTCTGCTGGGGTGCTCTATCGACGTGAGTACAGCTCGCGTAGGCGGTGAATGGGTTAATGCCATCTTGGCTGGCCACGGTTTGAGAGGTGGGTGTAAAGCAGGGCAATATTTGTGGATCCCACTCTCCTTTTGGTGCCCTCTCTCTCCCTCTTCTTGTGATTCTTGTCTCTCCTCCTCTCCCCTTTCTCCATCCGCCCTCTTCACCCCTTTTTTTGTGGCTGCCACGTCTCTCTCCCTCGTCCTCAGATCACGAGCGCTCATGACATGGAGGCCGTCACATTCAAGAAGCTTGTGAAGGGCCACGCGTACTCTGTCACTGCTCTCAAAGAGGTGGGTATCGTGTCCCTGTGTCTGATGCACTGTGGCCTGTGGGTTCCCGTGGCCCGTGGCCCTGCTCACTGAACATGCTGGGAAAGATATTCTTTATCAGGTTGTGTTAAAATTTAGGAAATTGCTTTAACCCCTTAATGACAATTGACGGCCCTGGCACGTCACCCGAAAACGAAGGGTTAACGACAATTGACGTGCCAGGACTTTAACCCCTTAATGACAATTGCCGGTCCTGGCACGGCACGGAAAAGCATGTGCTTTACGACAATTGACGTGCCAGGACCGGCACGTCTTTAAACGGGTGCAGAAAGCGATCTACTATCGCTTTCTGCACCCAAAAAGCGTTGCTGAATGCCTCGACCTCGAGGCATTCAGCAACGCCGCGATCGGCACGAAGGGGCCATCTCTGGCCCCTCCACGGGGCGTCAACATCCGCCATACTTTGTATGGCGGCGGACGCCCGTTTTAAAAGCGTTTAGGAGGCGATCGACGATCGCCTCCTAAACTTAAATGGTGTCGCTGGAATGCCTCGATCAGGAGGCATCCAGCGACACCAAACACTAACCTTTTGATGGGCTGTGACCGCTCCGGAGAGCGGTCACAGCCGCAGCTGCCGGCAATCTTCGCCATCAAGGAAGATGGCCGCCGTCCTGTAACAGGAACCACAAATTTTAAAAGTTCGCTAGATGGTCCAGACCATCTAGAGAACTTTGGCTCCACTTGCAGGTTGAATACAGGTACTGCATTCACCATGCAAGTCAATGGAGCCCAGCTTTCTAATCACAGTGTGATTAGTAAAAATAAATTAAAAAATAAAATAAAATTAATAATAATTAGAAAAAAATAGTAAAAAAACAGTAAAATGTAAAAATCATTTCCCACTGATGTCACTATCAGGGGAACCTCCAAGTTGAAAAAAAATGTTAAATTTTTTTTTAAAAAAAATAATAAAAAAATATATATATATATATAAAAAATATATTTTTGTGAGCAAGTCCTAAAATTAGCATATTAGCTTAAAACAATTCTCGCATGGAAAGAGTTAAAATACTGGCATATTAAATGCCCGTGGGGTGTCTACTTTTAAAAAATGTATGATTTGATGGGGTAAATTGAATTGGCCAGGTTCAACAACGTCCCAATTAACACGGGGGGAAGGATGGCCACACATCTAATTTCCAATTAGAAAAATGCACACGTACCAAATGTGGCCTTTTAGTTCCCCCCAAAAATGACAAACCCATGCATGTGGGGTATCACTGCGCTCAGGAGATGTTGCTGAACACATTATGGGGTGTCGTGTGACAGCGGCATATACCAGGAGCTGTAAATTCATACATAAAGTAGGTGTGTGTGGGAAAAATACACACACAAAAATATTACTGCAAACTTTGAAAAAATGCTGGTGGTAAAATATGTGCATGCAAAGAGTTAAAATACCAGCATTTAAAATACCCTGTGGTGTCTAGTTTTGAAAAATATATGGTTTTGTTGGGCACACTGAAATGGCCCGGCTCAAAGATGTACCAAATAGGGCATGGGCAGTGGATCCCAAATGCCAAAGTTCAACATTGAAAAATGCGCATGCCCCAAATGTGGCCCTTTTGCCCCAAAACAGCCAGGCAAAATCATTCATGTGAGGTATCGCTGTACTCAGGAGATGTTGCTGAACACATATTGGGGTGTTTTGTGATAGTGACATATACGAGAACATTTTAATTCATACCTGAATTAAAATGTGTGTGGAAAACCAAATGCAAAAAAATGACTACCACAAAGTTTGACAAAGACTGGTGGTAGATATGGTGCATGGAAAGAGTTAAAATACTAGCATTTGGAATACCCTGGGCTGTCTAGTTTTCAAAAATATATGACTTGATGGGGTAAATTGCATTGGCCGGGTTCAAAGATACCCGAAATGGCACATGGGGGGAAGAATTACCAGATTTGGAAAAAATGGCTTTGAAATAGCAAAACGCTACCTGTACTTATTGCCCCATAATGGGTAGAAAAAAGCAAAAAAACATAAAAACATTGGGTATTTCTAAACTCAGGACAAATAGTAGAATCTATTTAGCAGGTTTTTTCATTACCTTTTATAGATGAGTAAAAGATTTTTCAACTAAAAGTTAGAAACAGTCATTTTTTTCTAAATTTTTCACCATATTTTATAATTTTTTTAATAGTAAATAATATGATACAATCAAAACAATGTCATCTAAAGAAAGCCCTTCTTGTCCTGAAAAAAACAATATCTAATGTGTGTGGGTTCAGTAAACGGGAAAGAAGAAAATTACAGCTAAACACAAGCAGCGCAGAAATGTTAAAACGGCCATTGTCACAAAGGGTACAAAAAGTAAAATCAGCCTTTGTCTCGAAGGGGTTAAACTACATTCGCCTTCTGCACCCAAACGGCGTTGCTGTAATAACCTTCAGCAACACCGCGATCGGCACCTGGGGGCGTGTCTGGCCCCTCCCCGGGGCATCAACCTCCGCCATGCGCTGTATGCCGGCGGACGCCCGTTTTCAAAGTGTTTAGGAGGCGATCAACGACACCAAACACTCACCCCAGGACGGGCTGTGACCGCTCCGGAGAGCGCTCACTCACAACCACCACTGCGAGGGATTTCGCCAATCGCAAGATGGCGGCGGCCAGACCCTCTAGAGAACTCTGGCTCCACTTGCAGGTTGAATACAGGTACTGTGTGCAACCATGCAAGTCAATGGAGCCCAGCTTTCTAATCAGTGTGATTAGTAAAATACATTTAAAAAAAAAAAAAGACAGACACCCAAAATAGCACATGGGGCAGAATGACCAGATTTGGGGAAAAAAATGGTTTAGCAAAGCGCTACCTGTACTTATTGCCCCAAAAAGCAAAAAAAATATAAAAACATTGGGTATTTCTAAACTCGGGACGAATAGTAGAATCTATTTAGCAGGTTTTTTTCATTAGTTTTTATAGATGAGTAAAAGATTTTTCAACTAAAAGTTAGAAAGTCATTTTTTTCTAAATTTTTCACCATATTTTATACTTTTTTATAGTAAGTAATATGATACAATCAGAACAATGTCATCGAAAGAAAGCCCTTCCTGTGCTGAAATATAACTTGCGTGGCTTCAGTAAACGGGAAAGAAGAAAATGACAGAAATGTGAAAACTAAATAAAATCAGCCGTTGTCATGAAGGGGTTAAAAATACGTTAAAACCAGAACGAGAGCTCCCGGTGGATGCGCACGTGGCAGGGGACGTGGCTGGGTGTTGTTGGCCCCTTGTTGGGCAGATGAATGCGGATGTTGTGTTTATTTTTTTTTCCTAATATTGTTAACCCCTCACCTGCCAGGTAAATTACAGGGGCCAATTGGAGAAACTGATCCGTATCCGGAACCCCTGGGGACAAGTGGAGTGGACAGGAGCGTGGAGCGATAAGTACGTCAATAAAGAGGGCAACACGGGGGTCGGCATGTTAACATTATACTCGTGGGAGGGGCTGGGACACGATCCTCGTGGGAGGGACTGGGGCACGATCCTTGTGGGAGGGGTACGAGCTGACATTGTAGAACTGGGATTAGGGGGGTCAGGGACCCTGCAGATCTCACCGGTGGGAGGACACGCCCCCAGTTTACCAAATAGTGGCCGCAGCGAAGCATTCGGAGGGTCCGTGTCGTATGTTAACGCTGACTGTCGTTCTCGGCTCTTCTCAGCTCTTCTGAGTGGAACGAGGTGGACCCCTCGGAACAGGAGGACCTGCGTCTGAAGATGGAGGACGGGGAGTTCTGGTGAGGCGGCGTTTCGAAGTATTGTATGTGTCGCCATCTGTCCGTCTTGGCCCCTCCGGACGTCCTGGTTTTCCCTCTCTCTTCCAGGATGTCGTTCCAGGAGTTCCTGCGTCAGTTCTCCCGGCTGGAAATCTGTAATCTCACCCCCGACGCGCTCGACCAAGACGGCCTCGGCAAGTGGCACACCACCCTCTACGACGGCACGTGGCGGAGGGGCAGCACGGCCGGGGGCTGCAGGAACAACCCGGGTGAGATTGGGGCGCTTTCAGTCTGCGGGCGATCGGGGTCCCAAATCCAGCGCTAACCCCGCGCCGTGTCTCCGCAGCCACCTTCTGGATCAACCCTCAGTTTAAGGTGACGTTACTGGAGGAGGACGACGACCCGGCGGATAACGAGTTGGCCTGCAGCTTCCTGGTGGCCCTAATGCAGAAGAACCGGCGGCAGCAGCGGCGGGTGGGCGGAGACATGCATACGATTGGCTTCGCCGTCTACGAGGTAAATCTGGGGGAGGGGCCATTTAAATAGAAGCCACGCGGGGTCGTCGGTGTCTTCAGAGTGCTTTGTGGTGTTCAGACAGGGGCCACGCTGGTGGAATTGCCCTGCGGTGTGCTGGTCCAGTACCCTCCCCGTCTTGGGGGGGGGAGGCAATAACCCTGTATATTGGGAGCTGGCGGTGGTAATTTCTTTCTCCGTTCTTTGCAGGTCCCGGACGAGGTACGTGTGGAGCCGGACATGCGCGAGACGCCCCCCCATCGCACGCCATAACTTTCCATTATTACCTAAACGGCGCAATGGCCCCAAATAACAGACTGTTGGGGTCATTTGGCAGCATGGGGCCCCTAACTGTGGCCGGGGCATCATTTGGGGCACTTTGCACACAGTGTACCCCATCCGGGTGGGGGGGGGGGGATTGGGGTAAGAGGCACTAATGTTCCCTCTTTACAGTTTAAGGGCTGCCAGAACGTCCACCTGAAGAAGGATTTCTTCCTGCGGCATCAGTCCTGCGCCCGCTCGGAAACCTTCATCAACTTGCGCGAGGTCAGCAACCAGATCCAACTCCCGCCAGGGGAGTACATCATCGTCCCGTCCACGTTCGAGCCCCACAAGGAGGGAGACTTCGTGCTGCGGATCTTCACGGAGAAACACTCGGACATCCAGTGAGTGCCGGGCGTTCAGCCCCAAAACAGGGCAATTGTCCTTTTTTAAATTACCCCAAAGCAGGGGGTGGTGTCATTCCGCAGTGGGTGTGTCATTATGTGGGGGCGTGTCATTGCGGAATGTGATGGCGCTATAAATCCGGCCCTCGCTCCACCCGGTGTCATGCCAGTAATGTTCAGTAACCCGACGTCTGCTGGGACTGGGTGACCGGCCTCGTGCCGCATGTCTCTGGGCAGGCGGGGAGGAAAAACTCTCACCCATGTCTTTTGTTTCCAGGGAGCTGGACGAAGAGGTGTCGGCAGACCTGCCCGAGGAAGTAAGACACACAATATAACGGGGATACGTTAGTCTGTGCCTGGTGGCCGGTGCAGGCGTCCACTACTCTGCACCCTGGGGGAAAATAATCCCTTTACTGCCCTGTGATGCCCACAGCCGGGCGATCCTCGCAAGGGCAATTACAGCATCAGTCATTGGTGGATTTTACCCAGTTGCCCCAGTTTACTGGTTTGTTGTCGTGGTGCGGTGATGTCATAGAGCCTTTATCTAGCCGGGGGGGGGCTAGTTAACTAGTTAACCCGCCCCCCCCCATCAACTTTTGAGACATTTAAATAAAGCTTATCTTCCGGTCTAACTATTCATTTGAATTGCTTTGTAGTGTAATGGCGGGCGGGGGGTGTTAGGACCACGCGTGGGGCAATAAGCTCCTCCGGGCCCCCCTCCACATACTCGGCTCCAGAGCCTTTCTGATTGTCCGCCGGGGCCACGATAACTGCCGCGTGTCTTTCATTTATCAGGAGCATCTGACGGAAGACGACGTAGAAGATTCCTTCAAGAACATGTTCCAGCAGCTGGCCGGAGACGTGAGTTCTGGATCCGCGGTCTGCTAGAACCCAGCGGGGGGCAGAACCTAACAACCCCCCCCCCCCCCCCCCCCGCGAAAATACATTAACCTTCCTTCTGGGGCCAAGTGAACAAACCCCGAGATTCTAAAGGGTTAAATGTTTTATTTAGTGTAAAATATCCCTGCTTTGATGAATACGAGGGAATAGTCTCATCACTGGCAGCGTGTTCTCAGATACGTGGCAGGGGCCCCTGGTGTGTAGGGGGGCAGTGGGTCCCGGGGGGGGGGCAGTCGGGTTTGGTGACGTTCATCGCCTCTGTGTTTTTCAGGATATGGAGATCAGCGTCTTTGAGCTGAAGAACATCCTGAACAGAGTGGTGAGCAGACGTAAGTACGGGCCACTGGGGGCCGGCGGCTTCCTGGGAATATGTCCCGCCATGTACCACCGCGTCTCTGGGACCCTCCGGCGGCTGGCCGCGGCATCTCTGGGACCCTCCGAGTCCGTTGGCTCGCCCGTGGCTGTCTGTTTCGTGACGCGTCTCTTCTCACCCTGCAGACAAAGACCTGAAGACGGACGGGTTCAGCATGGAGTCCTGCCGCCAGATGGTGAACCTCATGGACGTATCCTTCCCAGGTGCTGAGCGGGGGGTTTGATGGAGGAGGTGGTCCCTGCGTGTGGGGGGGGGCAATGGAGGAGGTGGTCCCTGCACGGGGGGGGGATGCGCAATATAAGAACCTGTAAAAGTTGGGTTTAGTGAATCTCTCCCTCGGTCACAGAAAAATTTCGAGTACGAAGGTCCTGCAGCTGAGATTATAACTCCCACTACCCTCAGTCCTCTCTTGGCGAGCGCTCAGGAGGCTTCTCTGAGGGCAGGTTCTCGAGGTAAAATCCTTAATTAACCCTTCACAGAAAGATGGCAGCGGCAAACTGGGGGTGGTGGAGTTTCAGATCCTGTGGAATAAGATTCGCAGTTGGCTGGTGAGTGGCTCCTGGGGCTTTTCATTGAATGTGCAATTAAATTAAAGGGCTGCGCATGAGACTGTTGCTGCCTCGGACGCGCCTCTGCATATAGAATGCCTCTGTGTGCTGTTAGGGATATTAATGAGACAAAATAGGCAAAACCAATATTTCGTCACACACAAAATAACGACGCTACCAGATATTGTAGGACAGCATCCACAATATTCATTTAAGGAGATACCCTATATTTAATCTCCGATCCTAAATTCTTTCAGATCGCCGAAAATTATAATTCAAATTAGATATATATCATCGCGATAGTCAATAAAAATATTATTTATTGTAAACACAAGTTATAAAATATCTATATGAGTCACACAATGCATGATATAAAACACAAAATTCTTAAAACATGTAAAAAATAAATCAATTCAAATACAGTATATTATCGATAGTTATCAATATGAATCGTTATTTTATGAGTCTAACACACAATTAATTTCCAGTCCACTCAGCAACCAAAAATTGATAATAATCAGGGCGGTAATAAAAAGATCACTAACTCTATTATATTAGTTTAACTAATATGACAATTTAAAATAATTTAATAATGTCCAAGAGTATTCAGTGACATTCCTGATAGATGCAAATAATGTCAAACTTCGTCTATAGGTAAAAATACCTTTTCATTATTGTTATTATCACGGGTTATAAGCTGCAGTCTCACAAGCCGTCATATACAATAATGCAATATATTATTTCCCGGAAACAGGGAATTCTATACGAAGAAGACAAAATTCACCTCTATTCAGAATAATAAAACAATTATATTTACCACCACTTGTTGCTGTTGTCCAACTGGTCCTTGTAGAAATTAATCCAGATTCATTGTCAAGAAATTAAGTGGGAAAGAATATAACTTTCTACAAATTATATAGGTTAGGACTCCAAGTAACTCTAAGAGTGAAATATGGTGCCAGGATCTTAAGATTCCAATTCTCTGAGGTAAATTTGGTGAATAAGTCCGTCAGGGTGTCCTTTGTATCTTTCAGGGTGCGTTCTAAATTATTCAAGACATAAGCTTTTAAAGACAGGGCTCATTATCATAGCCTCCACCTTTTGGTAGGAATTATCCAATCATAACGGTGGGTTTTACCCATTATAATTAGGACTTCTACTCATATTTACATCGTTGTAATTTCTTAATTTACCTGCGAGAGACGCTCTGGTCTGAGAAATAATTTAAGACCGTTACATATGTGTTTGGAATTCATCCATGGTCACTTTATCGTTAGATGTTACCTCCTAGATAGTAACTCAGGCCTTTGTAGTCACCCATATCTCCAGACGTTGCCTCCTAGGTAGTAGGTAGGTTTTGGGGGTCTTAAGACGTATCCCCCATTCCAATTTACATTCCTAAGGATATGCAGCGTCTACTCCTTAACTTTCTCATGGAAGATAACGTTAATTGGATCATATACACTGAAGCATCTATATACATGAATACTTCTTTGTTCTCAATTATAGAGGAACAAAGACAGAAATAATCACTATATGATTAAGTAAAATAAAATGGCTCTGACTCCATTTTGTGTTCATGTAAAATACAGAATATATAGAATGCATGTTTTCGATCATAAAATATCTGACAGTGCCCGACGCGTTTCTGCACATTACGCTCTCTTCCTGCACTACAGACCATCTTCAGGCAGCACGATCTGGATAAATCCGGAACGATGAGCGCCTACGAGCTGCGACTCGCCCTGGAAAGTGCTGGTAAGTCACGGAACTAACATGGAGTACTGGGATTGAGTGCGCACTCGCCCTGGTCTCCCTGTACTGGGATTGAGCACTCGCTCACTCGAGTCTCACTCTCGCTCTCACGCTGCAGGTTTCCGGCTGAATAATAAGCTGATGCAGGTGCTGGTGGCACGTTTCGCGGATAACGAGCTCGGGGTGGATTTCGATAACTTTGTCTGCTGCCTGGTGAAGCTGGAGGCCATGTTCAGTGAGTGCCTGATATACTGCACCCCCCCCCCCCCCCCCCCCGGGCGGACCCCCAAGACACAGCCCCCTACACCCCGTATGCAGCCCCTAAATTGGGGTGAATGAATATTACTGGATTAGTGGTCTGGCCCCGCTCTATACGTGTCCCCCGTACACCCCTGCCGACTACTCCCCCCCCCGCCCCGTAGCCGTGTATATGCGGCGCTGTAATGTGTGGCCCCTGCTACATGATGTATAACATACAGTCCGTTCTGCTGTCCAGTGAGGCTGGTAAATGGTTAAGAGGTATCATGTCCTGGGGGGGGATTTTAGAAATGTCCCACGTCCCCCATAGATGCATCCTTTATTGCCCCCCTGAGCTCTTTGTCTCCCCCTCACAGGGTTTTTCAAGGGCATCGACCAGGATGGCAGCGGCTCTGCAGAGATGAACCTTGGAGAGGTATACCCCCTCTATAATCTATTTACACTGCATATACCCCCTCTATAATCTATTTACACTGCATATACCTCACATATACCCCCTCTATAATCTATTTACACTGCATATACCTCACATATACCCCCCTCTATAATCTATTTACACTGCATATACCTCACATATACCCCCCTCTATAATCTATTTACACTGCATATACCTCACATATACCCCCCTCTATAATCTATTTACACTGCATATACCTCACATATAACCCCCTCTATAATATATTTACACTGCATATACATCACATATACCCCCCTCTATAATATATTTACACTGCATATACATCACATATACCCCCCTCTATAATATATTTACACCGCAGGGATACTTGGCAGGTATGTAGGTGAAATGGTTGGGCGGTGTCTGTGGTCACATGAGTGGGAGGTCCTGCGTGGAAAACGCTTCTTATAGTTTGTTTTATTTGCATATCCTAACGCCAGGAGCTGACGCTTTAATCGACTCCATGTATTTTTTTTCTCTTGCAGTGGTTGACGCTGACTATGTGCGGATAATCGCACCGCCTGCCGTGCCGCCGCCCCATGCCTGCTTCCTCTCACTAACCTCATCCTATAGGGTTTCAATCACTGGGACAGAACATGTCCCCCAAAACTGGGGTTGTTTCCCGCTCTGTTGCCCCCAGGAGCCCCTCCGTACGCACTCCACACACTCAGCCAGGCCCTATACGTCTGCATGTGACCTGAATGCCACAGCAGTCTCTTTCTATCGCTGCTGCCCCGACTGTCCTCCCGCTCAGTGGTGCCCCATATACCTGCCCCTCCTCCTTAGTGAAGCCCCACACACACCTGCCCCTCTGAATACGTTGCCCTCTCCATAGCTTATATCACAGGGCAATTGGGGTAACTGCCCTCGGAGTCTCCGTCGGGGGCTGCGATCCCCTAGCCCAAAAGGGCTACGTCTATCAACCTGAATGTAAGGGGGGGGGGGGCCTGCCTGCCCCCTCTCCTCAGATACACCCGGGTCACTTTCACCCCCATTGGGGGCAGACCGTTTAACCCGTTCACTGCTGCAGCACTGAGATCATTGCCCAATCTCAGAATGTTCTGGGGTAAGCAGCCTCTGGACATCTCTGTAACTGCGCATGAATTGGGGGCTTAGCATTTAAAGACGCTCACTGGGGGTGTTACCCCCCCACGTCCACCCGGCTCTCCGCCATCACTGGGGGGGCCCTGAGCCATCCCCACTATACGGGGTAAGGACGTGGGTATTTTGGTGACTGATTCTGCGCGACGTTCGTTTCTTCTTTTTTATTATGTGGACGTCATTTAAAAAAAACTATAAATAAAGTTTATTATGTAAAACAGAGGATGTGTGTGTGTGTGGGGGGGTTGTGATGGGTGCAGGATGGTTTGCCTCCTCTGTTTGAACACTAGATGGCGCTCCAAGATCTGCCGGTTGCCCCTCCAAGTTTTCTACCCAAACAATGTCCATCGCATCTACAAATTAACACAAAACCGATAAATACGGAACCGCAGACCGACCCTTAACCGATAAATACAGCACCGCAGACCGACCCGAAACCGATAAATACAGCACCGCAGACCGACCCGAAACAGATAAATACAGCACCGCAGACCGACCCGAAACTGATAAATACGGAACCGCAGACCCAAAACCAATAAAAAACCTCTTCCACCTCCACACCGAGGCGACCTCTAACCCTATAAAGTTACGACATATAACGTATTTATCAAATGGGGGGGGCTCGCTCAGTAACCGCTCTCTGAAGACTTCGCGTGAGGAGAGTTAAACGCTTTGCGCTCTGCTTATTTATTTTAAAATCGTCTCGCACCAATCAGCTGCGCTCATTTTCCCGCCACGCAGAACGTTCGCTCTGCACCACAGCAGATTAACCAATCAGCTGCGCTATCTAAACTACCTGCCTGGCAACCGGAAACTGCATTTGGCTAACCAAGCCCGCCAAAACGTAATGCCCTGACCTTCCTGACCTTTTAATGCCCCCTGTTATATAACTAACGTCCAGTGATGGACAATTAGGGCGCCGCTTAGGCAGCTTGCGCTTTCAATTCCCGCTGCTCTGTCTGCCCTAATACCCCAACCTTACCCCCCCTAACCTTATCCCCCCCAACACCCTAACCTTATCCCACCTACCGCCCCTAACAGCCTAACCTTATCCCAACCCCCTCAACCTTATCCCCCCCCTTAACACCCTAACCTTATCCCCCCTAATACCCCAAGTGTACCCAACCTTGCGTTATCTGCCCCCCTTCCCTGTGGTGTAGCGAGCACGGTGTAATAGATGTTTTTCTTCTTTTTGTTCCCCAGCGCTGTACAATGACTACATAAATTACAAATGCTTCAAATGCCCCACTGTCAATCCGCCTCTAGTGGCTACAGACTCAGGGCTGCTGTAGCACCCCTGGGATAAACTCACCCCCCCAAAACATTTCACATCCCCCAAGGGGTTAATGGAATTGGGTGATTTCAAGTTATTTAAACTGAAATAATTCCTTAACAAACATTGAAAGTTAATGGAGAGGAGAGGAGCCCCCAATAATCCCACCATCACTACCCCCCCAGTAAAAACTCCGCTATCCATGGGATCCAACATTACAAGAGCCGATTACGTAGTGAATAAGTGAAACAGCTTCCCAGCAGAGGTGGTAGAGGGTAATACAGTGAGGGATTAAACATGCATGGGACAGACATACGGTTCCTGAATCTAAGACGAGACCAACGACTGATTAAGGTTTGAGTCTTTACAGCAGGAGAAACGGGCGACTAGACGGGGGCCGCCGGGGGCCGATCTGCTGATGGGTTCTGGCTTTCTGTATCTTTGTAAGATAGCAATAAAGTTGCGCTTAGTGAAAAAATTTATTCTGCCTCCCCCCCCAACTATAGGTGACGTCACATCCATTTCCTGCACGCTGCATGGGGGGAGACCCAGCGGGGAAGGGGTATTGGGGCAGGAGAAAGGGCCACGGGGGGGGGGGGAGAGCGGGTCAGAGGGGGGTTTACAAAGTAAAGAGGACTAGACAAAGTGAACAGGGACACTTAGCAGGTATAATTTTCCTAAGCGTCAGTGTTGTCTCCTCTTATTCCGCCCCATCTTTGTTTACATTGAGATCTCCTGCCCTGCGACCCCCCCCCCTCCCCGGGGTACCTGACAGCTGATACCCCGTGACTCTCACTCGCCCTCTAATACCACAGCTGTGCCGGGGGTCACAATGGGCTGATTGTGTCTCGCAGGAGAGCGTGACAGCTGAGCAGAGTGCCGAGTATATATATAGACAGACAGAGAGACATGAGTGTGCGTGAGAGAGAGACATGCAACATGCGTGTGTGCAAGAGAGACATGGGCGTGAGAGAGACGTGTGTGCGTGAGAGAGACGTGTGTGCGAGAGAGACATGCGCGTGTGTTAGAGACGTGCGAGAGAGACATGCGTGTTAGAGACGTGCGAGAGACATGCACGTGTGTTAGAGACGTGCGAGAGAGAGACATGCGTGTGTGCGTGAGACATGCGTGTGCGAGAGAGACATGCGCGTGTGTTAGAGACGTGCGAGAGACATGCGCGTGTGTTAGAGACGTGCGAGAGACATGCACGTGTGTTAGAGACGTGCGAGAGAGACATGCACGTGTGTTAGAGACGTGCGAGAGAGACATGCGCGTGTATTAGAGACGTGCGAGAGAGACATGCGCGTGTATTAGAGACGTGCGAGAGAGACATGCGCGACACAGGTCGGGGACACTCTGATGCCCAAGGGCCAGTGAATCCGTGCACAGAGTATACTGTCTGCTATACATTAAAAACACGTTAACGCTATGAGCGCACGTTAAACGGCATGGAAACGGCCCGTTACCCGGGAAACGATGCAAAATAAAGTATTCATCGGAAAAGTATAAATTCTAATCCGAGTAATGCTAAAAAACATTTCATATATAATGACAGCTTAGACCCGGATCGGCCCGTCGGGCCGCGATACAAAAACAATTTATTCAAAGAGGAAAAGTACAAGAAAAGGAAAAAGAGGGCGAATCAGAATACGGATCCAGTGAGTGTGTAATAGTACCGGGGATGAAAAAATATCAATAAGATATAAATAAAAAAAATAGAAAGGAATCCCCCCAAAAAGAATATAGCGATGCGGGGGCCGGCCCAAGGGCCGTGATACTGAACAATCGCCCCAGCGGGAAGCAACAAAGAGCTTCGGGGTCACGAACGCCCGGTGAAGGATTTTCAAAAACATTTCGCTATCGGAGCGAGACACCAAGAGCTGCGGCGTCAGCTCGCGCATGCAGGTCTATATCCGGGAGGTCTTTCCTCCAAGCGGGCAGCCTGTGATACGTTCATCACTTTTTATAACTGGAACTCCTTTGTTTCCCTGTACTACTTCCACTGGATGTTTATTCCGGGGATCTACTACCCTTTCTAGAAAGTAGAAATTTCTCACCCTCAACATTTTTGTTCTGAAGTTTATTTCAAAAGAGGAGAAAAGTTACAAGAGACCCAAATCTAACACTAGAGAGTCAGAGACCGAGATGGAATGGAAGGAAGTTTTACTTTACTGAGTGGGTGGTGGATAAGCGGAACAGCCTCCCAGCAGAGGTGGTAGAGGGTAATACATTGAGGGATTAAACATGCGTGGGATAGACATACGGCTCCTGAATCTAAGACGAGACCAACGACTGATTAAGGTTTGAGTCTCTACAGCAGGAGAAACGGCGACTAGACGGGGGCCGGATGGGGCCGACCTGCTGGGACGTTCTGGGGATCTGTAATGTTGTAAAATAGCAATAAAGTTCCGATTAGTGAAAAATGTATTTTATAAAATATTCAGCCATAAAAAAAGAGCCAAAAACCCCAAAATGTCAGCTTTACATTTTTAGCGATTTTGGACGCCCGGAGCCGTCAGGAACCTCGCTCCTCGAATCCGGCATTTCGGGGGTTTTAACCGATTATTTCCCGTTATTTTTAAAGATTTGAGCCCCTGGTAACCCTTTCCACGCCTGGCGGCCGGCTGAGGGCCACACACGCTGCGGGGGTTAACGGGGGCCGCTCCTGTGTTGGTGAGTCAGATGGGGCAGAAGCCGGTCCCAGCTGTCCGGCCGCAGCTGCCGCGTCCTCACACCCAGCACACTCAGCACAAAGCTCTCATTGTGTGCGGGGAGCGGCCTGTCCGCACCTTCTGCCCCCGAACACGCTCATACTTGGGATGTTATTAATACCCCGGCCTCACCTGCTGCGCTGGGCGGCGGATTCTGACAAGCTAAAAATATAACTAATGAAAGGAGAAGATTCCGGAAGATCCCCGATTACCACTCTCACTGTTCTCGGCATATCAATCATATAATAGCCTTGTACTGCGCTGCGGCATATGGAGGCGCTGCATAAAACAATAAAAATAATCACAGTCCGCTAAAATAATGCTGACGGGAGAATTCTGATACAGTCTGCACTGAGGGTGTGACAGCGCGGGGTTAATGAGTGCCGCCCGTAGCAGTTATTATGACCGTCCGGGGTTAAATAATGCCGTATTGGTTCTTTCTGTGTATGTGCTGTTTATTGTCTGCGCCCCGACCCCACCGTGTATCACCTGCCCTGCCCACGCCGCCCGGAACCACCCCACCCCGGTCGCTGGGGCCGCTAGAGGAGCGGAGAGCAGCCTGCGCGGCTATCGTACCCACTCCGGCTACCCCGGGGAAGCTTCGCTTTTTGGACCGGACATCCCCAGGACCCCGAGCCGTCCATCGCCCCCCCCCCGGGATCACCCTGAGAATGACAGCTAAAGTCACACGGACGTTGTGGGGCTCGGTGGCCTAAGCGCAGCGCCGGGCCGTCTGGGCGGGAAGATGTTCTGATTTATGGTCTTTTCTCACCTGACCTGTATATAAACCGCGTGTTACTTCCCGGGCCGTTACTCTCGTAACCGGGTCGCTAACTGTCCGGTCATTTCACGGCTAAGAGCTGCGTGGCTGGGCGACCCTCCCTGCTCCGCCCGGCGACCCTCCCTGCTCCGCCCGGCGACCCTCCCTGCTCCACGCGGCGACCCTCCCTGCTCCACCCTGCGACCCTCCCTGCCCCGCGAGGCGACCCTCCCTGCTCCGCCCGGCGACCCGCCCTGCGACCCTCCCTGCTCCGCCCGGCGACCCTCCCTGCTCCCCGCGGCGACCCTCCCTGCTCCGCCGGAGACCCTCCCTGCTCCGCGCGGCGACCCTCCCTGCTCCGCGCGGCGACCCTCCCTGCTCTGCCCGGCGACCCTCCCTGCTCAGCCCGGCGACCCTCCCTGCTCCGCCCGGCGACCCTCCCTGCTCCCCGCGGCGACCCTCCCTCCTCCGGCCGGCGACCCTCCCTGCTCCGCGCGGTTTGGAGCCAATCGGGTGACGGTTGGGTTTTTGGTTGATTTATTTAGGGTTTTTATGTTTGTTTTTTTCTGTTTTTTTTTCCTCTCATACCCTGCACAGCACACGTTACCGCCCCGGCCCGCCTAGCGCGCACCTCGCAGCCGTGGGATCTGCATCGAGGGGTTAATTATGTTGTGAGATGAAGTCACTTGCAGAGAGGTCAGAGGTCACCACAGACTCTTATCCAATGAGCTCACACCACTGGAATGTTAACTCTTAGCAGTGATCTCACCGCACAATCATGGGAGCGCAGCCCCCAGAGCATGCCCACCGGAGCGTACCACTGGGTTCTACACCCTTCTGCGGGCGCGTCTTTCTTGCTCCGGACACATTTGGGGCCCCGGGGGCCACACGGTGGAACAGTATTTTTTTTGCCGTGTCCTTTGATTTTAAGATTCAATCTGCTGGAGAATATTCAGATCCGACCCCTGTGAAGCCCCCCAGTGAGGGCCCCGGCTGGCCGCTGCCGTTATCAGTGGGATCAGAAACCCCCCCTGTTGCTGCGTAGAGACCCCCGATCCCCCCTGAGGCTCCTGGCCCCGAGGTCACGATATTCAGGGGCAGATTAACAGGGGGGGCAAATGGCGCAGCTCAGACCGCCACGGCAGTTCCCGCTTTACCTCCTTGAGACACATGGAGGCTATTCAGGTAAGGTGGGCAGGTAGCCACACCTCCCACCCCACCCACTTCTGAGGCCGGATCCACCCACTGCAGCCTATTATATTCAGCCGCTGGCAGCGTTTAGATCAGTAGGCGGCTGCCGGCATTAAAGGGCCAGCGCCAGCTCATTATCCCCAGTCTGGCCCTGATGTCTGTGGTGTGTATCCAGACAGGGGCCACAGCGTTACAGCGTGGGGGTGATATTGGCTACGGCCTGCAAGGTAACTGCCCCGTGTGCCCGGTCATTGGGGTAATTGGGGGATTCGCCATCTACTCCTGGCTCAGTTTAAGCTCATTCCTCCGTCTCGGGGCCACGGGGCACAACAGGGACCCCCAAGTATTAACCCTTCAATATCCCTTCACACACACTTGCTAATAACGGTCGAAACCACGGTGGAAACCACAACTGGTCAGGGGGTAAAGATATTCTGAATGGAGTCACCTGTATTCAAGCAGGGATTCCAGCTCTGATATAGCAGGGAGTAAAGCACCAATCGGGACTCTCAGATATCATTAAATCAGACTGTGTTACCCTGAGAATCTGCCCCTTCACCCCGAGGCTGGGGTAAAAACCCTGAGAATCTGCCCCTTCACCCCGAGGCTGGGGTAAAAAGCCTGGCAGTTCTACGTGTAATCGATGGTACGGATAGCCTGGCTGTTGCACTTTTTAGGGACCCGTCTGTAATCTGTCACCCAGCAGCCGTGACCTGGGGTCAGACAGGAGCTCCAGGTGTCTGCGCATGTACCGGTGCTGGCAGTGTGTGCTCTGTGTGACTGTTATTTGCCCCAACAGCCCCGGGGAAGGGGCAGAATTTGTTAGAACCTAAAAGACGTTTCTTGGGACCACCCGGCCCCCTACTCACACACATCAGATGATTAATAAGCCGGTCGTTTTCTCGGCTGTATACCATATAGTATCGGGGGTCACCCTCCTGCCCCCTTCCGTTTCTATTCAGGTAGCCATCTTGCCCCGTTAGCCCTTTCATTGGACCAACATAGAAAAAGATGTAAAGTTACATGAGCTTTTGGGACCTCAGAGGTCTCTTCTTTAGATCTATCTAAACATGAGACCTCTGAGGTCCTAAATGAGGAATTATATGCCTATCCGATAGATTCCCTTGCTGTATGAAACCTCTACCACCTCTGCTGGGAGGCTGTTCCTCTTCCTTACCACCCTCTCAGTAAATGAAAACATTACATCTTATGATTAACCCCATCCTTGAAGCCAGGAATTTACCCCCCCCCCCCGCCGAATGAGATCTTGTTTATTGATCTGGATAGAGGGCTGCGAGCACCGGGGGCCGACCTGTTTGGGTCAGTCGGGGGAATTTTAGGAAACAGGCAGCTGCTGCCACATTTGCTGCTTTCTGTCATCTGTGTCGGGGAAACAGCTGAGGGGTATTTAAGGGCCAGGTGCAGGGGAGGGCATTTTCTGAGTATCTTCCAGCTGGACCCTCGCGCAGATCCTCGCCAGCCTCCCCGTCATCTACCCCATCATCTACCCCATCATCTACCCCATCATCTACCCCATCATCTACCCCGTCATCTACCCCGTCAGCCACCCCGTCAGCCTCCTCGCCAGCCTCCCCGTCAGCCCAAACAGGTAAGAGCACCAGGTAGTGGGTACAGGCGGCAGCCTGCCTGCAGAGGTACCTGATACCCATCGAACGCATTGTCCTGGCTGTGAGCTCTCCTGAGAAGGTTGGGGGGCATTAAATGGGCACTTTTTATTTACTGTTACTGGGGTTCATGGCATTAACGGGGTGTCTGTACTGTGCACCCAGTATAACCCGCCGCACGGGGCAGTTGCTGGCTCAGCGTGTGTTTTGCACCCAGGTGGGGCAGTTTCAGTACGATAGGAGAGGTTGGTAATCTGGGGATAGTTTCATGGATCTCCCTGGGGCAGATTTGGGGGGGGGGGGGTGCAGGGCAGACTGTGGTACTGGCCAATGAAGAGGGTCAAATTCCTAGATGGACCTGGGGATCTACAGACACCGACTGAGGGAGTCCGGTCCCAGAGCTCCGTCTCGGTTCCTGGATGGGTTCTAGGGGCCCTGGGGTGTAAGGGGCTCTTCTCGTGTACCCTGTGGGGTTCTCGGGGCCCTGAGGTGTTATATATGTGTATTATTGCCCTGACACCTGTATATTTGGTATATATGTCTATTTTTGCCCTGACACCTGTATATATATATATATATATGTTATATGTGTATTATTCCCCGACCCCTGTATATATATATATATGTTACATGTGTACTATTCCCCGACCCCTGTATATATATATATATATATATATGTTATATGTGTATTATTGCCTCGACCCCTGTATATATATATATATATATATATATGTTATATGTGTATTATTCCCCGACCCCTGTATGTATATATATATATATGTTATATGTGTACTATTCCCCGACCCCTATATATATATATATATATATATATATATATATATATATATATATATATATATATGTTATATGTGTATTATTCCCCGACCCCTGTATGTATATATATATATGTTATATGTGTACTATTCCCCGACCCCTGTATATATATATATATATATATGTTATATGTGTATTATTGCCTCGACCCCTGTATATATATATATATATATATGTTATATGTGTATTATTCCCCGACCCCTGTATGTATATATATATATGTTATATGTGTATTATTCCCCGACCCCTGTATATATATATATATATGTTATATGTGTATTATTCCCCGACCCCTGTATATATATATATATATATATATATGTTATATGTGTATTATTCCCCGACCCCTGTATATATATATATATATATATATATATATATATATATGTTATATGTGTACTATTCCCCGACCCCTGTATATATATATATATATATGTTATATGTGTACTATTCCCCGACCCCTGTATATATATATATATATGTTATATGTGTATTATTCCCCGACCCCTGTATATATGTTATAAGTGTATTATTATCTGTGTTATTATGTATATGTATTTTGGCCCCATCTGCCCCCAGCCCCCTTTATATAGGTAATGTATATGGTATATATCGCAGCTGTTGACCCCAGCCTCTCTTTGTGTCTACCCCAGGCTCCGTACCCTCAGACCCCTCTTCTCGCCCCCGGGGGGCATTATGCCCGGACCGCTCCTGCTGCTCCGCCCACTGTTGCTGCTGCTGGGCACCCAGGGCAGGCGTCTGGCTGTGTCTGGGGCTCGCTGGGCAGCCTCCCGGATCACCCCCCTGCTCCGGCGCTTCTGGGAGCGGATCACGTCTCCGGAGAGCCGCCAGGCGGTGCTGGGCTGCGTGCTCTGCCTCATCGGTCTCACCAGGAAGCCGGATGACTAGGGGCCCCAGGGGCCACCACGGGCTAGGAGGTTAGAGCTCATCAGCTAAGAAGCGGGACAGATCAATCAACTGATCAATCAACTGATCAATTACTCAGTCGACTACCATCTGATATACAGCAGCCAGCCATCCGATACATTAACCGCCCATCCGATATATTAACCGCCCATCCGATATATTAACCGCCCATCCGATACATTAACCGCCCATTCGATACATTAACCGCCAATTGGATACATTAACCGCCCATCCGATACAATAACCGCCCATCCGATACAATAACCGCCCATCCGATACAATAACCGGCCATCCGATACAATAACCGGCCCTCCGATACAATAACCGGCCCTCCGATACAATAACCGCCCATCCGATACAATAACCGCCCATCCGATACAATAACCGCCCATCCGATACAATAACCGCCCATCCGATACAATAACCGCCCATCCGATACAATAACCGCCCATCCGATACAATAACCGGCCCTCCGATACAATAACCGGCCGTCCGATACAATAACAGGCCCTCCGACACAATAACCGCCCATCCGATACAATAACCGGCCATCCGATACAATAACCGGCCCTCCGACACAATAACCGGCCCTCCGACACAATAACCGCCCATCGGATACAATAACCGGCCCTCCGATACAATAACCGCCCATCCGATACAATAACCGCCCATCCGATACAATAACCGCCCATCCGATACAATAACCGCCCATCCGATACAATAACCGGCCCTCCGATACAATAACCGGCCATCCGATACAATAACCGGCCCTCCGACACAATAACCCCCCATGCGATACAATAACCGGCCCTCCGATACAATAACTGCCCATCCGATACATTAAACGCCCATCCGATACAATAACCGCCCATCCGATACAATAACCGCCCATCCGATGCAATAACCGCCCATCCGATAGAATAACCGGCCCTCCGATACAATAACCGCCCATCCGATACAATAACCGGCCCTCCGACACAATAACCGCCCATCCGATACAATAACCGGCCCTCCGATACAATAACCGGCCCTCCGATACAATAACCGGCCCTCTGATACAATAACCGGCCCTCCGATACAATAACCGCCCATCCGATACAATAACCGGCCATCCGATACAATAACCGCCCATCCGATACAATAACCGCCCATCCGATGCAATAACCGGCCATCCGAAGCAATAACCGGCCCTCCGATACAATAACCGGCCCTCCGATACAATAACCGCCCATCCGATACAATAACCGGCCATCCGATACAATAACCGGCCATCCGATACAATAACCGCCCATCCGATACATTAAACGGCCAACCGATACGTTATCCAGCAGCCCAACACTCTAACTAGTGACCAGATACACTAACTAGCCATACAGTGCAGTAACCAGCAGTCAGCCTCTCTAATATCCCGAGACCGGCCAGATTCCAGACACCAGCCCCTCGTAACACTAATTACTGCAGAGAAACCGAGCGGAGAATAACCGGACCCTGAAACTGTCAGCAACAGCCTGCCTCCCACAGCACTGGAAGTGATTAGACTGCGAGAGACAGCCCCGGCAGACAGAGACAGCCCCGGCAGACAGACACAGGGAGATCCAGCCCAGAGACAGCATCAGCCGGCAGAGACAGCGAGATCCAGCCCAGAGACACAAAGACAGTGCTGGCACTGGAGCCGAGACAGCGAAAGACAGACAGACAACCCCAGCTGTTCCAGAATAACAGAGACAGAGAGACAAACTCAGCATGGACTCAGCGAGCGTCTACTGCACAGAGACTGCAAGGTATGTGCCTGTGTATTAGGAGGGGTGAGAGGCGCGTGTCCCGGTGTCTGTGTATTAGGAGGGGCCCGTGTCCCGGTGTCTGTGTATTAGGAGGGGTGAGAGGCGCGTGTCCCGGTGTCTGTGTATTAGGAGGGGTGAGAGGCGCGTGTCCCGGTGTCTGTGTATTAGGAGGGGGTCCGTGTCCCGGTGTCTGTGCATTAGAAGGGGGTCCGTGTCCCGGTGTCTGTGTATTAGGAGGGGTCCGTGTCCCGGTGTCTGTGCATTAGAAGGGAGTCCGTGTCCCGGTGTCTGTGTATTAGGAGGGGTGCGTGTCCCGGTGTCTGTGTATTAGGAGGGCTGCGTTGTCCCGGTGTCTGTGCATTAGAAGGGGGTCCGTGTCCCGGTGTCTGTGTATTAGGAGGGGGTCCGTGTCCCGGTGTCTGTGTATTAGGAGGGGGGAGGGTCCCGGTGTCTGTGTATTAGGAGGGGGGAGGGTCCCGGTGTCTGTGTATTAGGAGGGATCCGTGTCCCGTTGTCTGTGTATTAGGAGGGGGGAGGGTCCCGGTGTCTGTGCATTAGAAGGGGGTCCGTGTCCCGGTGTCTGTGTATTAGGAGGGGGTCCGTGTCCCGGTGTCTGTGTATTAGGAGGGGGGAGGGTCCCGGTGTCTGTGTATTAGGAGGGGGGAGGGTCCCGGTGTCTGTGTATTAGGAGGGATCCGTGTCCCGTTGTCTGTGTATTAGGAGGGGGTCCGTGTCCCGGTGTCTGTGTATTAGGAGGGGGTCCGTGTCCCGGTGTCTGTGTATTAGGAGGGGGTCCGTGTCCCGGTGTCTGTGTATTAGGAGGGGGTCCGTGTTCCGGTGTCTGTGTATTAGGAGGGGGTCCGTGTCCCAGTGTTTTTTTATTGGCTTCCTGGTATTATCAGCCAATCGGAAGACAGGAAGAGTTCAAGTCCAGGTCACCAACCAGAACATGCCCATCTGCCCCTCCGCCCCCTGTAGATGCCCCTGTTGAGTCTTTGGGGTGAGTTGGGTCGGAGGTCCCCATGGGGTCCACGTCTTCTCACGTGTTTGTGTGTTTTAGGTGAACGCCACGGGAGTGAAGCCACGATGTCGCAGAGCGTGATCAGGAAGGCTCAGCCCTTTACCATTGGAACCAGACTGTCTCTGCCCAAATGCCCCGAATTTGCCCCCGGTGGCCCCGGAGCCCCAGACAGCTGCCCTCTGCCCCTCAATGAACGTGTTTCTCAGTACTTGGCCCACGCTCGCCCACCGTCCCGTGGCTTCTCTCCTCACAGAGGGACCCTGCGCCCTGACAGCCCCACGGAGGGTATTACTGAAGACCATGGGCTGGGCCAGGCGTGTCTCGCACGCGCCATCAAAAAGATTACCCTGTCCGTGCCCGGTGACCGGGGAGAAAAAGCGGACCCCGGGGTCTTGGCCCTAAAATCTCAGGGGAACTTCAATAATAACAATAGTCGGCCCTTGCGGGATGCCGTGCCACGTAACTGGGTGCCGTGTATCAGCGCACCACCACGGAGCTGGGCGCCGGGGATCGGCAGACCACCAGGTAACCGGGTGCCGGGAGATGTGGTCCCCGGTAATCGAGGAGTGGGAGATGTTAATTCGGAAAGTGGAGCGGAGCCCCCAACTCCCACCAATCGAGCCACGGTAAGTGGTTTCCTTCTATTCGTAATTAGCGGTAATGGGCAGACAGTAGCGTACCTAAAGGGGGAGGAGAAGGGAGGTACGCCCCGGGTGAGAGAATGGGTGAGTGAATGAATGTTAATGGGTGGGTGAATGAAGTTAGTAAGTTAGTGTTTAGGGAAGAAGTGGCACAGGCGGGCTGTTTTGGAGCAGAGGCCTACCACGTCAATGTCTGGCTCTGTATAATAGGGGTTATGCTGTACTACAGTCAACGTCTGGCTCATTACATAGTGACGGGAGTTATGCTGCACTACAGTCAATATCTGGCTCAGTGTATAGTGATGGGAGTTATGCTGCACTACCGTCAATGTCTGACTCAGTACATAGTGATGGGAGTTATGCTGCACTACTGTCAATGTCTGGCTCAGTGTATAGTGATGGGAGTTGTGCTGCACTACTGTCAATGTCTGGCTCAGTGTATAGTGATGGGAGTTGTGCTGCACTACTGTCAATGTCTGGCTCAGTGCAGAGTGATGGGAGTTGTGCTGCACCATATCTGTTCAGTAAATGTTATTTATTTAAATGTAGTTAATTTAGTTATTAGTTAATCATTTATTTTTTCTGATTCTTAGTTTTTTCCGGCTGACAAACAGAGAAAAAAATGTAAATAAATATTCTGCCCAACATTCATTTTTTTTGTGTGTGGGGGGGGCACATACAGGATCCGCCCCGGGTGCCAAATACTCTAGGTACCCCCCTGCGGGCAGAGCAGGCGTGGCAGCCTGGTGTTCGGCCCCTGTGCCCGTTAATAGGCAGTAAACGTTTTGTGCATTCGGTCCTCTGTATTTTGGTGGAAACCACGTGGCACCCGTGGACTTGGGATCCATCGGGGCTGAAAGGAACCCCAAGAGCTAACAGTCAGTTTTAATAGTGTAGTTTTGGTAAAGTAACGGGTCGGCTGCATTGCTCCCAGGAACGTGGAATTCTGTGTCCCCGGTGGCCCCCTGGGTGGCTGCGATGCCCTCCCTGCAGCTCCTGATACCACCCGGGCATCACATGCCACGTGTCACTGAGCCATGGGTGCAAGAGCTGCAGGATGCAAGACCAAAACGTGGTACGGAGCGGCTGGCGGGGAACAGGCCACGCACTCGCTGCAAAATTCCCCATTTTACAAGGGATTTGGTTAAAGCCTTTCGTGGCCGTGGAGGTTATTTTGAGGAAATATTTGGGGAATTCGGTAAATCCAGAGCTGGCGTTTGGGGGGGCGCAGCCGTCACGGATGACGTGGTCTACATCTGGAGCAGATCTGTTTCGGGTCTACAAAACCTTTCTCGGCTCGTGGCCGCTCTTTGCTTATTTCAGAAAGAGGCTCATTTTACCCAAAATGTGCAAAAAAACCTCAGATTATTAATATTCCCGGCCCTAATCCTGGTATATTCCGTGGCCATGAGTGACACAGATGAGGTGGGATACGCGTGGACAGCGTGTCGTGTAGTGGGGACAGGGCCGTGTATCGCAGGAGGCAGTGGGACTCGCATGGACAGGGATGTGGCCAATCCACGACATGCTTCGTTTGTTTCTCTCGAGATGAATCAGAGATGGAGAGTTTGTCAAAGTTGGTGACACTTCAGGAGGGTTTTGCCCGCGTGTGCCAGGCGTGTCCGGCCCCCGTGTGCCAGGCGTGTCCGGCCCCCGTGTGCCAGGCGTGTCCGGCCCCCGGCAGGTACTGGGGTTCGGGGCTGTTTGGTGTCCCGTTTCTGTGGGCTGTCGGGTGGAGGCTGTCAGAAGGGGTGATTATAACCCCTGAATTCTGGGACTGACCGGTAAATATAGGCAGTACATGGGGGGGGTTGGGTGTGGCTGTGACGGGGTTAACCCAGCCTGCCTCCTGACCGTGGGAGCAGGAACAATGATGTCATCCGGAAAACCGCCACGGCCCGCCCAACCACGCAGGCGCCACGGGGACCCCATAGACGCTTAACCCTAACAGACCCGCAATGCTTTGCACACCCTGGCACTGAAAGGGTTAACGGGCCCTGGAAATGTTTGTAATCGAAAAGAAAAAAAACCCCATTGTTTGTTTATATTTTTTTTGCCCCCTCCCCCGCCCGCCACGTTTCCGTCTCTTGTTCTCCCAATGACCCAAAATAAGTAACACTGACCTCGGCCCTGCCACCGAAACCACGGCAAGCGGCACGTTAACCCTCTGAGTCCTGCGGGACCCCAGATAAGTTTTACGTTACTGAGAGGGTGGTAGATGAGTGGAACAGCCTCCCAGCAGAAGTGGTAGAGGGTAATACAGTGAGGGATTAAACATGCATGGGATAGACATACGGCTCCTGAATCTAAGACGAGACCAACGACTGATTAAGGTTTGAGTCGTTACAGCTGGAGAAACGGGCGACTAGACGGGGGCCGCCGGGGGCCGATCTGCCGGCGGGGTCTTTAACATTTGACTGAATCGATTCTGTTTTCTGGTAAATTCTTTCACTTTGTTTTTATAAAATTGAATGGAGTGAAGAAATATTCGGGAGACTTTCTAGCGGTTTCAGTATTTATTTTCAGATACTCCACATTATGCCGGTATTACCCCCCCACTTGCATTTTTAGCCTCCGGGTCGCGCCCCCCCAGCTTCACTTATACCCCAGGGAGTTCCCAGGTGTGCCCATTCAGCCCCCGTCTAGTCGCCCTAGAAGAAGAGACAGAGCAATCCCATCCCCCGTTATCACTCCCATCACCCTCAGCCGGGGTCATTCCGCTATCCCCAGGGCCTCGGCCTGTAGCCAGCGCTGGGATTTTAAGTACTAAACTCCTCTCTGTTACCCCCCCCGCTGTGCTGTATCCAGGAGCCGCCATCTTTCTGCCCCGTCACGGGGTATAAATCTCCCCCGTCGCCCTGAGATATCTGTGATAATAGCGTTACGGAGGGACCTGCGAGGCTCGAAACAACCTCTAGCGCTAGAGGCTCCAGCACCGTCCAATAAAACAACGCGGGGAGAGAACAGGAAGTGTCTTACAACTTCCTGCGCAGGGAGAGAACAGGAAGTGGCTTCCAACTTCCTGCGTGGGGAGAGAACAGGAAGCGGATTACAACTTCCTGTGCGGTCTGACGGGAGAATTCTGACACAGTCTGCACTGATCATGGGAAACGGAGGGAAATTCGCATGTTTTGTTTTAGGGGGTGCAGTTAGAGGCGGGGCTATTCGTGTAACTGAGTGGGGTATTTAGAAGAAGAATAATGGGGTTTATTTGCCCCGTTTAATTTATAAAGCCGTTTCCTGCTGTTTCTATACGCATTATCGGGGCTTTTAGGGCTGTAGAACCCTGCGATCCCCTCATATCCAGCAAACATTCTGACCTCCTAGAGAAGAGGGGCATTGGGGGGGCATCAGGGGAGGGGCGAGGGGTTTGTTGGGGAGGAAAGAGGGCATCATAGGACCAAGGGGGGGCACAGGGGACATGAGGGGCACAAAGAGGGACTGGACAAATGTGGCTTTTAGTGGTGGATTCCTTTATTGCCCCTCCTGTAATAATAGCCCTGTTGTGCCCCTTCTCTGTTGATTGTGAATGAGGTCCTTTCATGTCCCCCGGGGGCAGATGGCGCTGTCACCCCCGCCATTGGCTCCGTAACGGGATCGACACAGGGTGACTTGTTTGCCCGACGCCCCAGACATTAACCCTTTCCTGCCTGAGCTCAGCGGACCCCACGGCCGGACGGGGTTTCCCACCCGAGTGCTTCAGATGGACGCGTCTGTGCGGTCCGGTCCCCGATTAACCCTTTCCGTTTTACAGGATCTGGGCCCATCCCCTGAAACCTGGCGGAGGGATCGCGTTGGGACGCCCGGCTCCGACGCCGATGGAAGAAGACGGCCTTCCGCGGAGTATCCCCAGATCGCGCAGCTCAGCCGGGATATAACGCAGGTAATACTTGCATGCGCTGGGGCAGCAGATGGGGCATTATTCATACTGGGGTATAATATGCCTGAAGAAGAGATCTAGATAGACTGAAAAGCTTGCAATCCATTCTACTTCAGTTACCAGTAATGCGCATGTTCAGGATCTATGAGCAGATTGTAGAGGTTGCACATGCTCAGGATTTGGGGTGCGAATGAATGCACATGATTCGGGAGAGCTGCAGCTGCATGGGATTTAGGGTGCGATGTACTTACACTCACACACACTCACTAACACCATGTACTTACACATACACACACTCACTCTAACACCATGTACTTACACACACACACTCACTAACACCATGTACTTACACACACACACTCACTAACACCATGTACTTACACATACACACACTCACTCTAACACCATGTACTTACACTCACACACACTCACTAACACCATGTACTTACACTCACACACACTCACTAACACCATGTACTTACACATACACACACTCACTCTAACACCATGTACTTACACACACACACTCACTAACACCATGTACTTACACACACACACTCACTAACACCATGTACTTACACATACACACACTCACTCTAACACCATGTACTTACACATACACACACTCACTAACACCATGTACTTACACATACACACACTCACTCTAACACCATGTACTTACACACACACACACTCACTAACACCATGTACTTACACATACACACACTCACTCTAACACCATGTACTTACACACACACACTCACTAACACCATGTACTTACACACACACACTCACTAACACCATGTACTTACACATACACACACTCACTCTAACACCATGTACTTACACTCACACACACTCACTAACACCATGTACTTACACATACACACACTCACTCTAACACCATGTACTTACACACACACACTCACTAACACCATGTACTTACACACACACACTCACTAACACCATGTACTTACACATACACACACTCACTCTAACACCATGTACTTACACATACACACACTCACTAACACCATGTACTTACACATACACACACTCACTCTAACACCATGTACTTACACACACACACACTCACTAACACCATGTACTTACACATACACACACTCACTCTAACACCATGTACTTACACACACACACTCACTAACACCATGTACTTACACATACACACACTCACTCTAACACCATGTACTTACACATACACACACTCACTAACACCATGTACTTACACATACACACACTCACTCTAACACCATGTACTTACACATACACACACTCACTCTAACACCATGTACTTACACACACACACACTCACTAACACCATGTACTTACACATACACACACTCACTCTAACACCATGTACTTACACACACACACTCACTAACACCATGTACTTACACATACACACACTCACTCTAACACCATGTACTTACACATACACACACTCACTCTAACACCATGTACTTACACACACACACTCACTAACACCATGTACTTACACATACACACACTCACTCTAACACCATGTACTTACACACACACTCACTCTAACACCATATACTTACACGTACACACTCACTCAAACACCATGTACTTACACATACACACACTTACTCTAACACCATGTACTTACAAAATACATACACTCAAGTCACTCTCGTTCTCTCCTTTCAGCTCTCCCTCTCTCTCAGCCCTCACACTCACTATCTCTCTACCCTCTCACAGCACTCATTCTCCGTATTTCCCTTTCTCACAGCCCTCACTCTCTTTCCTTTTTTTTTTTTCCTTCTATATCTCTCCCCGTTTCTCCCTGCCTCCCCCCCTATTCTCCCTGTTTCTCCCCCCTATTCTCCCTGTTTCTCTACCCCTCTCTCTCCCCTGTGTCTCTCTCTTTCTCTCTCCCTCTCCCCTGTTTCTCTCCCTCTCTCTATTACTCAGTAGGCTGGGGAAATGGCAGGATGCGAGGTCATTCACTTTCCAGATGATGTCATTATTGTTTAACAAATGACTCAAAATAACCCATTTCCTCCAGTTACCTTGTGAAGGTCGAACACACAAGACAGGGGTCCCAGCACTCCCTGCACAGAGACATAACATGTTACATACTTGCCAAGTGTCCTAGTTCAGGGGAGGCAGTAATTTGATTCCCAAATCCCTGATGCCCCCTCTCTCCTCCCCTGATGCCCCCTCTCTCCTCCCCTGATGCCCCTCTACTCAGAATGTTTGCTGGGTAGGAGGGTATCACCGAGTTCTACAGCCCCAGCCACACCTCTAACGCAACCCTAATACAAAAGTGCCCCCCCATTGCCATTTGATATGTTGGGGGGTATGAGATTAACCCTTGCATTCCCCTGCTGTATTGAAACCTGGCTGCCTTTCCTGGGAGGCGGTGCACTCCATCTACTATTCTTTCTGTGTCACGCTGACAAACCGTGCGTGTTTTAAACGGCATTTCCTTAACACATGGAACGGAAGACGTCTGAAGCCCGAATTCCTCCAAACGCCGGGGAGTCCGGCACTGGTGTCCGGGGCAAATTCATGGGAATCACTAGCTGCCCTTAATGTGGCCCCGGACCTCCCTCGCCTGTCCAGCCTCTCTCACCTCTGTGAGTTTAAGCCTCCACTCACCTGTCCAGCCTCCACTCACCTGTCTGTTTACTCTGTTACCGTGGAGGGGACAGGTAGTCCTGCTCTGGAGCCGGGGGCCACATACCTGTAGTCGGGGCCGCATATTGTTACACCCGGGGCCGCTTTAGTGACACCCGGGGCCGCGTATTGTGACACCCGGGGCTGCGTATTGTTAGCCCGGGGCCGATTTAAATCCGCAGCAAGCGCGGAGAAGCAGAATACATGGAGCAGGCGGGTAACGGGATTTCTGTCCCCGGCAGGCCGAGTCCTGGATCCGCGGGAAGCTCCGCAGCCTGAAGGACCGCTGTGACGCGGGGCCCCCCCAGGACTGGGAGCCAGGGCCGCACCCCATACACTCAGAAATCAAGGGCTTCGAGGCCACCGTAATGAAACTCAACCAGGTAAGGGGGGGCCGGGGGGTTCGGAGGCAGATTGTAGGCCTGGGGGGGGGCAAGAGTACAGTCTGAGATGAAGGAGAGAGAAAAGACGGGGAGACAAGAGAGAGATGGGGAGAGGTAGAGGAGAGAGACGGGGAGAGACATTTAAATCCATAAAGGGATAAAGGACGGGAGGGAAATTATTCCACAGGAGGAGAAAAAGAGCCCGGAATCTAACACTAGAGAGTCAGAGAGGGGGGTAGATAAGTTGAGCAGCCTCCCAGCAGAAGTGGTAGAGGGTAATACAGTGAGGGGATTTAAACATGCATGGGATAGACATACGGCTCCTGAATCAAAGACTGAGAGGGTGGTAGATAAATGGAACATGCTCCCAGCAGAGGTGGTAGAGTTTCTTCGTCTACTATCTACCACCTTTGCTGGGAGACAGCTCCACTTATCTACCACCCTCTTAGTAAAGTAAAAGTTGAGCTGTAACGGGCTGCTGTGCTCCGTAATGCGGTCATGTGACGTGTCACGGGTTGGTAGTTGCAGGATACGGGTAGTTAGTGGATGGGTTACTCGTTCAGTCTGTTGGGGATTAGGAGGCATTTATAGAAACCCGTTGGATTATATCCTTTCCACAGATTGGAGAACATCTCTCGCGGAGCCAGACCCCTTACACCGCGGCCCTGCGCGCTCAGCTCCAGTCACTCACCGGCCAATGGCAGCTGCTGAAACAAACTGCAGCCAATCAGAGCAACACAATGGGTGGAGCTAAGGTCCTGCAGGAATTTAATAAGAAGGCGGATGAGCTGGAGATATGGATGAGAGAGAAGGTGAGGAGGACGATCACGGGGTTAATGGGACCGAGAATGATATTAACCGGTTACAAAGTGAGGATCGAAACGCATTTACAGATTCAAATCCCCCCCCCCCCCGTTATATGGTGTGGGAGCGGCCGTCTTACCCTCCTGGTCTCTGGATCTGCAGGATTATTCCTCCCCATTGATAGTAAATGAATTGAATTCAGGCAGTCGGAGCTTCGCTTCCCCTTCGATAATTCTGCGTCTTCTGGCGCATTTCGCAGTTTCTTACCCTTTTCCATCGGAATCGTCACTTAGTTCTCTCCGCTTTCCACTTTCTTCCTGTACATTCTTTTTTAATTCCTTGACCCCCCTCAGGTTCCCGGTTGCCCTCCGTTATTGCCCCCCGTTACCTGCCCCCGTTACCGGTACGTTTCTCGTTGTAGGAAGAGAAGCCGTCGCTCCCGCTCCTTTTGGATGAAAACCTGGACAAGATGCGATTAACGCGGCAAATCCTGGACCTGAAGCAGGTGAAGACTTTTCTCTCACGTTTCTAAACGTCTCGGATCAGCCGGAATCGCAGCCTCGATGTCTCCTAAACCTTCAGATGACGACCACGGGACGATGGGACCTGGGGGGAGAGTAGAGGATCATCGGGGTGGAGGGTAGAGGTAGAAGTAGAGGTTAGTGGTAGAGATGGAGGTTGGGGGTAGAGGTAGAGGATAGGGATAGAGGTAGAGATGGTAATAATTTAGGGCCCCTGTTGGCGATATGCAGCGTCCTCTCTGATATCACGAATATAACTGTACAGCGCCGCAGAGTATGATGGTGCTATATAATAATAAATAATACGATTACAGGAACAGCTCCGTTACCGGAACCTCCAGGAGGACATCAACAGTTTGGCCCAAAAGCTGGAGAAACAAGGAAGGGTGGAGAGCAGAGGACCGTCCACCCGGCGCAAGCAGCTCAACAAGATGTAAGGGGGGGCCCAGGGGACGGTGCCGGGGGCCACACAAAAATGGATATTGCCTCTGAGGTGATACAGAACCAAGACCCTGAGACAGGCAGATGGTGGGACCGGCAGACGTTGGGCTTCACTCGTTAGCGGGCTCAGGGTTCACCTCGCCCCCCCTTTGCACGTTGGTTTAGCCCTCGTGTCCCTCTTCCAGGTGGCTCCGGCTCCAGGACTCACTGCAGGAGCATCAGAAAGGTCTGCAGCTGGCACTGGAGGCGGCAACGTTGTGGCAGCAAATGGACACCATCCTCAAAGCCATGGACGAGAAGGTGACCAGAAGGGGCAAAGAGCTAACCCATCCAACCCGTATAATCTGCTCATGTTTCCAGCCCCTCTAAGAGCGTGAGCCTTACTTGATCTTGTCTCCTGCTGGGAGGCTGTTCCATTTATCTACTACCCTCTCAGTAAAGTAAAACTTCCTTCCGTTCCATCTCAGTCTCTGACTCTCTAGTGTTAGATTCCGGGCTCTTGTAATTTTTCTCCTCCTTTGAAATAAATTCCCTCACGTCCTTTATGAACCCTTTATGGATTTAAATGTCTCCCCCCCATCTCTCTTCTCTCCCATTCCTTCTCTCTCTCTCTCTCTCTCTCCCTCCTTCTCTCTCTCCCCTGTCCCCTCTCTTTTCTCTCCCATTCCTTCTCTCTCTCTCCTCTCTTCCAATAATACTTTTCCTTCTATGCCAGAGACATTCTGTTGCTGTGAGGAAGGAAGGCGACTCCGAGGGACGCGGAGATCAAGAGATGAGAGACATTGCCAGCCAAATCCTGGTAAGAGATCACGGGATTTGGGGATCGAGCCTCCCGGGGGGGATTCTCCGGGGTCTGGCTGTATCTGCCCGGGGGGGGATTCTCCGGGGTCTGGCTGTATCTGCCCGGGGGGGGATTCTCCGGGGTCTGGCTGTATCTGCCTGGGGGATTCTCCGGGGTCTGGCTGTATCTGCCTGGGGGGTTCTCCGGGGTCTGGCTGTATCTGCCCGGGGGGTTTCTCCGGGGTCTGGCTGTATCTGCCCGGGGGGGGTTCTCCGGGGTCTGGCTGTATCTGCCCGGGGGGGATTCTCCGGGGTCTGGCTGTATCTGCCCGGGGGTGGGGGGGGGTTCTCCGTGCAGTCCTGGGGAACCAAGCAATAAACATTTACCCCTCCGCCTAATGTCTTCTTACCCCATCTCCCCCCGGTGTGGCAGCTGCTGGATATCACCGTGTCTCAGATTTCCGGTCTTCATCCTACGCTGGCGTCCCGAGCGGCTCAGAAGCAGCGCCAGGTGAAAGAGAGCTGGGCCCAGCTCCAGCACGCACTCAGGTACCGAGCTCACTCACGTTACACTCACACTCATCTCAATGGTATCAGCCACTCAGAACAGAAGTGCGTGGTGCGCAGGCTCACAGCTCGGCCCAATGAACACACCTTCGGCCCGCTCCGTCTCCCGCCACGTAGTAAACGCGCCCCGCGGTTCCCACACTCACTATATTTACCCCCGAGACGTTCTCAGACCCCTCTCTGTTCCTCAGGCGAGACAAGTCGATGAGACCGATGCCGACCTCCACGTTCACCAGAGAACCCAGCGACCCTGTGACCCCGAGCGCCGTGGGAAACCAGGCCACGGAGACGCCGGTCAGTGTAAAGGGTTAACGTTTAGGGACCGAGGTCCAAGTCGCTGCAAATAGAGCCCTAATAATTCTCCATGAACCCTGCAGGGAGACGGCAAGAAGAGAGCGGCGGCGAAACCCAGGACTGGAGACGAGGTCATCGCCTTACATCATAACGACCAGACGAGGTATCATCAAAGGACACGCCCCTCTCCTAATACACAGACACCGGGACACGCCCCTCTCCTAATACACAGACACCGGGACACGCCCCTCTCCTAATACACAGACACCGGGACACGCGCCCCCTCCTAATACACAGACACCGGGACACTGACTCCCTCTTAATACACAGACACCGGGACACGCGCCACCTCCTAATACACAGACACCGGGACACGCGCCCCCTCATAATACACAGACACCGGGACACGCGCCCCCCTCCTAATACACAGACACCGGGACACGCGCCCCCTCCTAATACACAGACACCGGGGCACGCACCCCCTCCTAATACACAGACCCCGGGACACGCGCCCCCTCCTAATACACAGACACCGGGACACGGACCCCCTCCTAATACACAGACACCGGGACACGGACTCCCTCCTAATACACAGACACCGGGACACGGACCCCCTCCTAATACACAGACACCGGGGCACGCACCCCCTCCTAATACACAGACACCGGGGCACGGACCCCCTCCTAATACACAGACACCGGGACACGGACTCCCTCCTAATACACAGACCCCAGGACACGGACCCCCTCCTAATACACAGACACCGGGACACGGATCCCTCCTAATACACAGACACCGGGACACGGACCCCTCCTAATACACAGACACCGGGACACGGATCCCTCCTAATACACAGACACCGGGACACGGACCCCCTCCTAATACACAGACACCGGGACACGGACCCCCTTCTAATGCACAGACACCGGGACACGGACCTCTCACCCCTCCTAATACACAGACACCAGGACACGGACCCCCTCCTAATACACAGACAACGGGACACGGACCCCCTCCTAATACACAGACACCGGGACACGCACCCCCTCCTAATACACAGACCCCTCCTAATACACAGACACCGGGACACGGACCCCCTTCTAATACACAGACCCCTCCTAATACACAGACACCGGGACACGGACCTCTCACCCCTCCTAATACACAGACACCGGGACACGGACCCCCTCCTAATACACAGACACCGGGACACGGACCCCTCCTAATACACAGACACCGGGACACGGATCCCTCCTAATACACAGACACCGGGACACGGACCCCCTCCTAATACACAGACACCGGGACACGGACCCCCTTCTAATGCACAGACACCGGGACACGGACCCCCTCCTAATACACAGACACCGGAACACGGACCCCCTCCTAATACACAGACACCGGGACACTGACCTCTCATCCCTCCTAATACACAGACACCGGGACACGGACCCCCTCCTAATACACAGACAACGGGACACGGACCCCCTCCTAATACACAGACACCGGGACACGCACCCCCTCCTAATACACAGACACCTGGACACGGACCCCCTCCTAATACACAGACACCGGGACACGGACCCCTCCTAATACACAGACACCGGGACACGGACCCCCTCCTAATACACAGACAGCGGGACACGGACCCCTCCTAATACACAGACACCGGGACACGGACCCCCTCCTAATACACAGACACCGGGAAACGGACCCCCTCCTAATACACAGACACCGGGACACGGACCCCTCCTAATACACAGACACCGGGACACGGACCCCCTCCTAATACACAGACACCAGGACACACGCCCCCTCCTAATACACAGACACCGGGACACGGACCCCTCCTAATACACAGACACCGGGACACGGACCCCTCCTAATACACAGACACCGGGACACGGACCCCCTCCTAATACACAGACACCGGGACACACGCCCCCTCCTAATACACAGACACCGGGACACGGACCCCCTCCTAATACACAGACACCGGGACATGGACCCCTCCTAATACACAGACACCGGGACATGGACCCCTCCTAATACACAGACACCGGGACACGGACCCCCTCCTAATACACAGACACCGGGACACGCACCCCCTCCTAATACACAGACACCGGGACACGGACCCCCTCCTAATACACAGACACCGGGACACGGACCCCTCCTAATACACAGACACCGGGACACGGACCCCCTCCTAATACACAGACACCGGGACACGGACCCCCTCCTAATACACAGACACCGGGACACGGACCCCCTCCTGGCCCTTCACAGATATTATTATGGAATATTATCGGATAAGGGGGGGGTAATTGGTGCAAAGGACTCTGATTTGATAAATATTAATGTTGTTTCAGGAGGCAGACGTCGCTGGCGGACAGAGGGAGGCAGATCGGAGGCTCAGAGTATAATGTGCCGAATCGGCCCCTCACTGAGAGCTCGGGGGTAAGGGAGCGGCCACAGAACTCTTTGAGGACGCGCCGTGTTACAGAATATCCCGTTCCCCATCTCTCTATAATACATGCGCTGATCTCAGTACCACCTCTTCTGGCAGGTCAATCAGCTGATGAAGGATTTGAGCTCCACCGAGCAGTGGCTGCAGGACCTTGAAGTCCTCCTTTCAGAGCCGGCAGCCATGCGCAGCCCGGAGGTCATCCGCAGGAACCTGCGCGAAGTGTCTATCTTGGAAAGAGAGGTGAAATCCCGCGGTCTGGTTCTGCATGGGATGGATTCTAAAGCGAGACAACCAGGAGCCCCGGAGTGGAGGCTAAGTGAGGAGACCAGAGGGAAGATGCAGGAGGTGAAGGAGAGGTGAGTGCAGGGAGGGTCAGACGTGGACCATTATTTAGAAAGGTTTTTGGGTCTGAGCAGCTGTTGGCAATCTGGACAGTGATCTTCTGCTCCTGTATCAGAATTCAGATGGTCTTGGATGCCCTGCGGAGACGGGCCTCTGACCTGAGGGACACGTTGGTACTTTCTGAATTCATGAAGATCGTACAGATGGAGGAGGAGAGGAGAAGCAGAGAGATGGTGAGGAAAACAAATGGAAATAATCAAGGCTGATGGGAGAAGCTGGTGTTTGGAGGTCTCGGGGTTGGCCACTGTTTGGAGGTCTCGGGGTTGACCACTGTTTGGAGGTCTTGATGTTGACCACTTTTTGGAGGTCTTGATGTTGACCACTGTTTGGAGGTCTCGGGGTTGACCACTGTTTGGAGGTCTCGGGGTTGACCACTGTTTGGAGGTCTCGGGGTTGACCACTGTTTGGAGGTCTCGGGGTTGGCCACTGTTTGGAGGTCTCGGGGTCGACCACTGTTTGGAGGTCTCGGGGTTGACCACTGTTTGGAGGTCTCAGGGTTGACCACTGTTTGGAGGTCTCGGGGTTGGCCACTGTTTGGAGGTCTCGGGGTTGGCCACTGTTTGGAGGTCTCGGGGTTGGCCACTGTTTGGAGGTCTCGGGGTTGACCACTGTTTGGAGGTCTCGGGGTTGGCCACTGTTTGGAGGTCTCGGGGTTGGCCACTGTTTGGAGGTCTCGGGGTTGGCCACTGTTTGGAGGTCTCGGGGTTGGCCACTGTTTGGAGGTCTCGGGGTTGGTGACTGTTTGGAGGTCTCGGGGTTGGTGACTGGAGGTCTGGAGGCAGCCGTCTCTGTGTTGAGGTTCCATGGTTGGGGTCAGGGAGAAGTTGAGAGTTGAGGTTGGACATCTTGCTGTGGAGGATGGAGAAATCGCTGTGCTGTTGTTTGCATGTTGTAGTCTCCAGGCGCACAGTTGGAGGTGGTAGTGACATCGGAGGTGGGAGTCTGTGGAGGTTTGTCTTCTGTGTCAGGTTTTGAGGTGGGAGCCTTGGTTTCGTGGAGGCCGGACACGTCTGACCTTTCTATCACAGTCTAGGAGCGGAGGAGCCGTCAGAGAGGGGCCCTGTGACCTGGGGACGGAGAGCGAACGCAGAGAGGTCTTCACCCCGCTGGAGGAGCTCCAGGAAGCTGTGGAGATGCTGAATGACGCAGCCAAGGAGCGGGAGAGGGCAGTGGCCATTACCAAAGAAACTGAGAACCTGGAGATCAAGGTGAGGGAGCTCCGAGTGCCTCTCCCCGGAGGGTCTGCGTATTCATGTATAATAGATTAGCTGGGGCCTGGCATTGGGCTTCACTTCCCATAACTCTCAGCCAGGCTCTGCATTATGGCAACGACTGATATTTGAAGACCCAGATCCTATAAGGACAGCAATGGTGTGACAGATTCCAGCTCCGGCCTGCAGAGCATCTGGGCTCCGGCCTGCAGAGTATCTCTGCTCCTGTGACTGCAGAGTATCTCGGCTCCGGCCTGCAGAGCATCTCGGCTCCGGCCTGCAGAGCATCTCGGCTCCCGCCTGCAGAGTATTTTAGCTCCCGCCTGCAGAGTATCTCTGCTCCTGTGACTACAGCATGCTGGCAGGGATCCTGACACCCTATCTCTGAGCCTTTTCCTTACATGAGCCAAGCAGCTTCCACGCTCACTGACTGCAGCATGTGACTGTAAAAGGAGCTTCTTACTGGCTGACGTATAGTTATATATCACCCCTAAATCCTTCCGCCGCTAACTCCCCTCCAGTCTCACTCCAGTTAGCGGCACGTGTCTTTACTATCCAAATGCGTTACATTACATTCATCAATGTTGAGTTTTGACAGGTCAGAGAGCAGGAAGCGGTGTCTCTCATTGGCCACGTGTCGTGGCCACCTTGTTCCTCATTAAATGGCTTTTGCCCCCTTTTCCCAGCTATCGGAGCTGTCCCAGCGGATCTGTGCCGCTCAGACCTGGCTGGATGACATACGGCGGCAGACGGAGGTCGCCGAGCAGGACTTCGCTCTGGTGAAGAGTCAGACAGACCTGAAAGACCTGGAGGAACTTTTCATTCTTCAGCAGGAGCTCGAGGTGAGTCGGCCGATCCCACCGCAGGACAGCGGTAACCGTGTTGGAAAGCGGGATCCTTTGCAGTCCCGTCACATTAACGTCATTACCCCACCTGCTGCAGGCCCACGTACTCGGCTCTCTCCGCCTGGACGTCAGGAGGCTGGAGGACCAGCAGGACCGCCTGCGCGACCTGTGCCCACAGAGGAGCCACGAAGTGGCCAGGAGTATCAGGGAAGCCCTCCAGGCCTGGGCCCAGCTGCAGGAGAAGGTCCAGGAGACGAAAGCCCAACTGGAGAAGACAGATGAGCTCCGCCGGTTCTTTCTGAGTTACCTGGAGATGATGTGAGTGCCAGCAGCGTGACCCTTACAGGGGTATTGTGTGTTAATGGCGGGGGAGGGGTACTTTGTACCGAGAAGATCTGGCCTCATTGGGCCAAACGCCACTTCCAATACCCGTCAACAAACTCGGAACACCTGTGTTGGGGGTGTGATGAGGGCCAGGGTGGGGTGGGAGGCTTGGCCATGTGGTTACGTTAGCGGAATTGCCCCATAGCATAGAAAGGAGGGCAAAAGGGGGAACGAGGGGCAACTTTTATCTGCTGCGACAAACCCGCAGTTTAGTGAATAGACCCCGCTGTGGGGGGGGCTCGCTGTTCCCATTAATAATATTTCATCTGCTTTTCCCAGATCGTGGACAGAAGACACGAGAGCGCAGATCTTCTCAGAGAGCCCCTGCCAGCGACCGGCCGGGTCCCGCGGCGAGGAGCTGGAGAGGAGAATCGAGGGGAAGCTGAAAGAGTTCGAGTTGCTGGCGAGTATCGGGTGGAAGTTTATCGGAGAGGAGCATTTCCTCACGCAGACGGTATGACCGCCGGAATTCCCATACATTCCAAGGGCTCACCCAGTCTTATACGGCACCGCCATATACTGTAATGCTGTACAAACCAGGGCTGGTTTCCTAAAACAGAAGGCACCAGGGCACTCAACTTGGGCCATTTAGAAAGCGTGGGCCAGTCCCTCACCCCAGCTGTCTCGCTGATGCCCCCTCTCCCCTCCTCTGATGCCCCTCTTTCCTCCCCTAATACCCTTCTTTCCTCCCCTGATGCCCACTTCACTCCTTTCTCTGCTGATTTCCCCTCTGATGCCCCACTTTGGTGAGTCCTGCACCAGTCAAGGAGCAAATCAGGAATATTACTTTGTACCCCAATGCTGCAGCCAATCAGGTCGCGGCGGATTGGTGCATGCGGGGAACTATTAGGGGGTTATTTACTAAACGTGCTTTTCCTGCAGATAAAGGAGCGCATGGAGGAGCTGCAGGGCATGCTGAGCTGGGTGCTGATGCGGTGGCGCTGTCAAAAGCAGCAGAGGATCATGGGAAACAAAATGGAAAAAAAGAGGCCAAAGGAGGTCCTGGAGCCCCGCCACGAGCTCAAGGTCAGTCAGATGCCCGGGGGGGGGGGTATTTTATTAACCCGGAGATTTGGGGGTCTGATCACAAATCAATAAACAATAGAAAACGTGGAAAAAACGTGGTCATTCCGGAGAACAATCGGTTCTTTGCTGCGTTACAGATATTGCCGGTTTAAAGAGACTGGAATCTAAAACTAGAGGATCAGAGGCTGAGATGGAATAAACTTTTCTTTACTGAGAGGGTGGTAGATAAGTGGAACAGCTCCCCAGCAGAGGTGGTAGAGGGTAATACAGTGAGGGCATTAAACATGCATGGGATAGACATACGGCTCCTGAATCTAAGACGAGACCAACGACTGATTAAGGTTTGAGTTGTTACAGCGGGAGAGATGGGTGACTGGATGGGGGCCGGCGGGGGCCGACCTCACGGCAGGTTCTGTGTTTCATTGGAACGCTCTTCTGCAGCCACGGCGAGATCCTGGCCCTTGATCTGGCTGCGGATGTTATTAGTAGTATTAATTATTATTATTATTTATACGGCACCTTCAGTTCACGCGGCGATTCTTACAATAAATATATTTAGACTAAAACCGACCGAGACAAACCGATACATTATTATTATTATTATTATTAAACTGATACATTCGTATTATTATAAGTGTTATTAGTAGTAGTATTAGTATTAGTAGTAGTATTAGTATCATTAGCAGTAGTATTATTAGTAGTATTATTAGTATTAGTATTATTAGTATTAGTGTTATAATTTTTAGTGTTATTAGTATTAACAGTCTATCCTAAATGCCGCTGCTAGGCTCATCTTCCTTGCACGTCGCTCCTCTTCTGCTTCCCCCCTCTGTGAAACCCTCCACTGGCTCCCAATTACCTTTAGAATTAAATTTAAGATCCTGGTACTGACATATAAGGCCATCCATAATACTGCCCCCATACATAACACTGCCCCCATACATAACACTGCCCCCCAATAATACTGCCCCCATACATAACACTGCCCCCATACATAACACTGCCCCCCAATAATACTGCCCCCATACATAACACTGCCCCCCCATACATAACACTGCCCCCCCATAATACTGCTCCTCCGTACATTTCTGACCTCATTAGCAAATACTCTCCTACTCGATCCCTACGTTCCTCCCATGGGCTAAGGCTCTCCTCCTCACTCATCACCTCTTCCTTTTCCCGTCTACAAGATTTCACTCGAGCTGCCCCATATCTCTGGAATCTACTCCCAAGGAACCTTCAGCATTCTCCCTCCCTCCCAACTTTCAAGAAACATCTAAAAACCCACTTCTTCAGAGAAGCCGCGCCATCTTAGCTGCTAGAACTTCCTTGTCATCGATACAACCCCCACAATACCTCTCACCCTTTCTCTATGCCTTATGTTTGTCACCCCATTTCCCTCTAGATTGTAAGCTTGCGAGCCGAGTCTCTCCACCTAATGTATTGGTTTGTCTTAGTCTGTCAATTCTTGTCTTGTCATACCCCTTGAATTTATGTATTGTATTAAGCGCTGCGTAAACTGTTGGCGCTATATAAATAAAGGATAATAATAATAATAATAATAATATTAGTATTATTATTATTAGTAGTAGTGTTATTAGTATTAGTGTTATAATTAGTAGTAGTATTATTATTAGTAGTATTATTAGTATTAGTGTTATTAGCATTGGTGTTATTAGTATTATTATTATTATTAGTAGTAGTAGTAGTATTAGTATTATTATTATTAGTAGTAGTAGTAGTATTATTAGTATTATTATTAGTAGTATTAGTATTATTAGTAGTATTAGTATTATTAGTAGTAGTAGTATTAGTGTTATTAGTATTATTAGTAGCATTATTAGTATTATAAGTAGTATTATTATTATTAGTATTATTAGTAGTAGTAGTATTAGTAGTATTAGTAGTATTATTAGTAGTATTATTATTAGTAGTATTAGTAGTATTAGTAGTATTAGTATTATTAGTAGTATTATTATTACTAGTAGTATTAGTATTATTAGTAGTAGTATTAGTATGATTAGTAGTATTATTAGTATTAGTGTTATTAGTATTATTAGTAGTATTAGTATTAGTGTTATTAGTATTATTAGTAGTATTAGGATTATTAGTAGTATTAGTGTTATTAGTATTATTAGTAGTATTAGTATTAGTATTATTAGTAGTATTATTAGTATTAGTGTTATTAGTATGAGACAAACCGATCCATCAGTCATCAGCTTGGAGTCTTCTCTCCATGTTTTCTCAGCAGGATCTGCCCTCCGGGGAAGTTCACCAGGCGAGCGGCATCCCAGCAGAGAGCGCAGACAGCGAGTCTCCCCGGCCCCGGGGGCCGACGCTCCGCCGGTACAGCAGGAAGGCTCACAGCCCCATGTCGTTACACAGTGCCGGCTATGAGGTGGACATCCAGCAGGGGCCAGAGCCGCAGGAACAAAAGACTTTGGAGGGGCCTGTGTGGCTCCAACCCAAACAGATGCCCCTGAGAGCCGAGCGAGGAGCGGAGGACGAAGCTTTCTGCGCGGTAAGGACCCCGGGGCCACCCCCCTCAAACCGTCCCTGGAAGGGAGTGCGAGGTCGCGGGGCGGAGGTGGGACGCGTACCCCTCAGACAGCCTGCGGCCGGGGCCTCTTTCTCCGGGTTCCCTGCTTGCTTTCTGGTGTCCTGCGCGCTCTCGGGTCTGACGCTGAGGTGGGCTCGGGAGTCTCCGGCTGGGTTACCGGGACAGACACTGCAACCTCGCTGAATGGAGCCGGGTTATCAGCCTTGAGCCGGCGCCTCAGTAAATCTGCCATGCCTCTGACTCGTTGTCTTGGGAGTTGTAGTCCACAGCAGCTACAGTACGGCGGGAGGATGACGAGCGCCGTAGTCACATAATACCCCTGGATTCACGGGTGGCTGCTCGTAGGATGTTGGGATTGCATTTGTCTGGGATGATGGGAGTTGTAGTCGCGTGTCCTAGCGTGTCTGGCTGAGGGTTCTGTGGGTTTAACTATCTGTCTGGCTGAGGGTTCTGTGGGTTTAACTATCGCGTGTCTCCTCTTCCTGCGTGTCCTTTCCAGCCTCCTCTCCCCAGACACCCCGCCACGTTTTGGAGACGCTGTCAGGGGCTGTTGGGGAGCACGTTCTCTAGCTTAACGAGAAAGAAAAGGGTCTCCTTCCCCGCCGCGGACGAGGTAACTGCCCCCCCGCTCTGCATGGTGGATCGCATGGTGTGCCGTGGCCCTGCCGTGGGGTGGGCAGGTGGTGCTCAGGAAATGAAGGGTTAATGTCCTCATCTGAACAGAAAGCTTTGGGGTTTTTATTTGTTTTTCTAACCTCAGGCCGGCTCGGTGTGATGGGAGTTGCATTGTAAATTGATACATCTAAAAGGGTAACGATGCTGCCACCTACTGGCGCCACATTGTTAAACAGCGATGAAAACCGCTGGTTTCACCCCAAAACACCAATAGCGATTAAATAATAATTAGTGTTAACCCTTTTCGCACACACGGCCCCCGTTTGCGGCACGGATTTTCCATGGGCCGTGGGGTATTAGTAGGGCCGCTCCATACCTGTACGGGGCAGACGCTCAGCTGGAGGGTGGACTTTCTGAAACAAGCCCCAGCGTGAGGGTCTCCTGGAGATAGAGACCCCGGCCGTGTAAAAAATAGTTCATCGGGGCAGTTGGGCACTTTTCACCCCCCCAAAATAAAGTGCATGGAGTGTCTCACCCCACGTTTTCTCTCTTGCCCTGCCCAGGTAAGCGTGTGTTTGCATGTGAAGCCCCCGGGACAAAGCGCATGCCACAGTCTGACCGCGCCACGGCCTTCTAAACAATCCCAGGTCCTGGACCAGTACTCTCCGCAGTGCGCCCCGGTTACCGGGGACCCCACAATCTCCTCCACCAAAATCCGATCCCACTTGCTTTTCAGCGGCCCCAACAGGAAGCAGAAGGCGCAATGGCGCACCATGCAAGGGATCATGGGAACGAGTTCAGGCGAAGTTACCCGCCGTCCTGAGGAAGCCAGTCCGTACCAAACCCTCACCTGGCCACCAAAGCAGAAGAAGGTCCCAGCCGCGGGAGTCTCTTCAAGCCGTAGACGCCTCACCTTGGGTTCTGTTTTGAGTCTTCAGATCCCGGAAGAAGGTGGGTTTCTGGGCAATGTGCAAGAGACAGCCACGGAGAGTGCTAAGGAATCAGGTGATGAGACCGTTCCCGTTAGTGTCTCTGACAACTCAATGAACAACAGAGAGCCCCCTGAAAGCGGCCTGATGTCCAGCATGGGCTCGGATCCGTCGGCCGGCAGAAGCTGGATAGAAGCTCTGAGTCGCAGCGCCGGTTACTGCAGGCTAAACCTACATGGATACGGCAGCTCGGCGGGCGGCCCGACGGCTCGCTGGCTGCCCGCTTCACACGAAGACCTCTTTAACTTTGAGATAGACAGACTCTCACCCATTGGTGTCCTTCACAAAGATGAGGAGCCCAAAGTTGCAGAAGATACGGCGCGTGAGGACAGCTGCCCTCCGCCAGTCCTCGGCAGGCCATGGCGTAAAGCTAGTCCTCCTGCCTTGCCTGAGGTTCTCCATCCTGACCAGGACTTCCTGGAGCATGATGATGAGGAGCTGGAGGGCATATGGAATAACGCCAGAAGAGGCCTCGTGGGGTTCCCTACGTTCACGTCTGAACCCAAACTCATAAAAGCAGCAGAGCGACCACGGCCGACAAAGACTCCAGAAGTGGACATTTCAAAAGCACCAGCTGGCCAGGTTGTAACGTTGACCAAACCAAACATGCTGGTGGCCACGTTTAGCTTGCCCGCATCAGCTCAAGTAGTCAAGGACTTAGTGAGGGAACAAGGCGCCTCAGAATCCACCGAAAGTGAGAGAAGTCTTAGCCGAGGCCAAGATGGAGCCCTTAATCGTATGGATTCCCATCAGCAGAAGGTTCTTGGGAATGGTCCGGCGCGAGCAAGCAGCTGCGGAGAAGAGATGGAGACGACCCCGGAGACGGCCACCGGGACAGAAAGGGTAGGTGAATCTTGTGGTTCTCCTATGATGTTGTTGGGCGTCTGACAGTCACCCCGTGGTCCCACATACGACCCCAGCCTCACCCGTCCCAGGTCCTCTCTCACCAGCCCGACTCCACTGACCATCAGACCGAGGTGCGAGGTTACTACCCGTTGGCGGTTCAGGGGTTTGAGGTGTGATGGCGTTCTGCGAGCTCCGAGGCGATAATATTTCATTCAGTGGCTGCCACGTTGGATCTGGAAACGCTTGTTTTTAGTGTTGGTTTCTGAATCATTTAAAGCCAGTTCCGTGTTCTAAACAGGACGTGGCTCCTTGGGGCCGCCGTGGCCCCCTGGATGCAGGGGGAGTGCTCCTGGGACTGCTTTGATTTTAATTTCTGAACCTTTTGTTTGTTATAGTTGTGATGCCACATGCAGCCACGGGGGGGTCTTTAGGCAGCACTTACCTCATGACTGGATCCTTGCTGCTGTCTTTTCGTGTATGAATATATATATATGTGTTTGGACGGGGCCGGCCGGACGCTTCGGGCACGTTGTCTACCAGAGTGCCTTCTTCTGCTTTATTACTGCCCCGCTGGGGTGACTCCCTGCCCTCCCCTGGGTGGCTGTGGCTCCTGGTGGCCCTCAGCGCTGATTGGCCCTGCGTTGGGATCGTTCTGCCCGTCCGGTATTCTGAGACTGAAGCTGCTGTGGACTGTGTGACGTGGTGATGGGAGTTGTGTTCCGGAGGGCAGGAGGCAGCAGGGTGCGCATACTGTGGCTTTTCCCAGACGCAGAGGACAAGCAGCTACAACTCCCATGACCTTCAGCCAGCGATGGGGTGGACTGAGGGCCGCTGGGATTTTAGCTTAATGAGAGCTGGAGAGTTCCTTGTTGGTCCTCCCCTGGATTAACCCCTTCCACTCTCTCCTATAACTGAAGGCCAAATGGATGTGCTGCACTGCTTATTAACCCCTTGTTTCCTTCCCTTGTCTGCGGGGAATGCACAGATTAACCCCTCGCTGTGTCTCCTTGCTCTGCAGCTGCCTCGGAAATTGGACTTCCAGCTGATGGAGGGTCCTCTGGAGAAAAAGCACACCCTGCAGCCCGGGGGCAAAAAGGTGAGTGACCGGGGGCAGGAGGAAGGATTGTAAGAAACTGGGGCAGGAGGGAGGGTGTGAGGGTAAGAGGGGGCAGCTATAGGTACAGTGAGAGAGTGATTAGGACAGGGGGTGATAGGGGGCAGGATTGTTTGTAGGTGGTGTGATCGGGGGCCATAGGGAGAGTGACTGGGGTAGGGGGCAGAAAGTAATTGGCAGGGGGGCAGAAGGTTTTCGGGAAGGGGGCAGTAGGTTATCAGGAGGGGGCAGAAAGTTATAGGAGGGGGCAGTACGATGAGTAAAAGGGGTGCAGTGGTACACTGGGGCTGGATCCTTGAGATGATGATGAATGTGGAGTCGGGGTGCCGGGGCAGTTCTGTCGGGGTAACGAGGCAGCGCATGTTCCTCTGTCTCCCGCAGGCCACCAGCCGTACCTGGAGCTGGTATCACGCGGTGCTGGTGAGACGGACCCTCTGCTTCTACGTGGACCGCAAGCACCCGACCAAGGCGAGTTCTGCCCCCTCCGTGCGCTGGGAATGGGGGATGGAGCGCAGCACCGGGGACATAGTGGGGTCCGCGCTGTACAGCACCGCGTACACTGTCACCCGGCCTGCGCTGCATTCTGTGGCCCCGCAGTAACCGCTGTTCTGTATTCTCCCTGCAGAGCTCCGTGTCTGCCTTCTCCTTACACCTCACAGGGGCCGTGTGTGCCCCGAGCGCCGAGTACACCAAGAGAGACAACTGCTTCTGCCTGCGGTGCGTATTACCCCACACGGGCCATCCCATCCCCCTTCCCTGGTTTCATGTTCCATCCTCTGGAGGTCCCTGATGACGCGTGTAACAGCACACGGAGAATGTGTTAGACGTGTAATAGAAACCAGGAGCACTGAACGTAATTCCTCCCCGGTTCCTTGCCGCTCCGTGCCTCATTCTCCCGTTATTGTCCCTGCAGGTTGTCGGATGGTTCCGAGTACCTGCTCCGGGCCCCGTCGGACTCCCTCGTCCATGAGTGGATATCCAAGCTCCAACACAACTCAGGTGCGTCCTCCTTCTGGGACCGTAACGGGGCCACTGAGTTTATTTGCCCCGTACCGGGGTTTGGGTGAAGCGTCTGTTTAAGATCATTGTAAACGTTTCGTTTCAATGGGAACGATGAGGCGCCTGGAGGCTGCAGACGGCGCGGGTGGCCCTTTTGGGTGACTGTTGGCCCCGTTGGCCCCGTGTCTGTTCAGAGGCCGTAGGCTGAGTTCCCAGGAGTCCACGTGGAGGCGAGTCTCGGCCAGACCTGCTCGGGCAGCACGCAGTTTAGAGAAACCTCTGTTCAGGTTTTACGCTCCTGCGCCGAGATGGAAAGGAGACCCGCCGGGGGCAGCCGAGGGATAACCAGACGTGGCCCTCGCCTGCTAAAACTCACCAAACCGCTCACACAATCCCTAATCTGTGCATGCGAGTGCCTGTGCCATGCTGCGATTTACAGGTGAGGGCATGCAAGGTCAACATGAGTGCACAGGTCCTCGCCTATAACTTACAAAATCAGCACCCAACCCCCCCCATATACATAAAATATACATTACCAAATAATCATTATTATTCTGTAAACGACAATGATGGGATTACCATATAAAAATGCCCCTTGGCCCTTTGGTCGACAACCTTGTTGCTGGTAGACGGACCTCATCTACCAGGAATTCATTTAATCTCACAGGATGGGGGGTGGAGGGGTTGTATTTAATGGACAGAGGGTGGGCAAAGATGTCCCACAAGGGGTATCTTGATATATTAGCCCCATCCCAGTTCAGTGCCAGTTTTGACCCCTTTGTGCCCGTCGCCCAGTTCTGGTCGCATCGCCGATTCTATGGGTTTTTGTTTATCTTCAGGGATTGAAGACGGGGACCTGCTGGGCGAGACGGCGCTGGGCTTACAGACGTCTCCCAGCTGCACCCGCAGGTGAGTCCGCGTCACCGGGCCGGGAGGGCCACGTCCAGCCGTGGGCTCCAGTCTCTCCCCAGCGGCACCCGCAGCAAATGGGGAACGGTCTGCAGAATAAAAATGGTCCTGGATTGAGGGGAGAAAGACAGGGAAGAGAAGAGGGAGGGAGAGAGAGAGAGACTGGGAGAAAAGAGATGGGATGAGAAGAGAGAGAGAAGAGAGAAAGGGGATGGGAGAGAGACATTTAAATCCATAAAGGGATAAAGTACGGGAGGGAATTTATTCCAAAGGAGGAGAGAAGTTACAACAAGAGAGCGGAATCTAACACTAGAGAGTCAGAGACTGAGATGGAACGGAAGGTTCCACTGTTTTACTGTGGTAGATAAGTGGAACGGCCTCCCAGTAGAAGTGGTAGAGGCTAATACAGTGAGACAAGACCGACGACTGATTACGGTTTGAGTCTTTACAGCAGACGGGGGCCGATCTGCCGGCAGGTTCTGAGTTTCTATGTAACTGGTGCTCATGCGCAGCCTACTGGTGAAATAGAGTATTACAGCCACATGTCCCGCTCCCTCCCGGCTCTGCTCACAGGGCTCGTGTCTTCAGATCCTGGATGCCAGAGGTGGTCCAACCCACGGCAGCACCGGACCCGGAGACCGTAGAGAGGTCACCACAGCCGCACCGCGACCACAAAGAGGGCACCGAAGAGCCGAGTAAGCGCGGGAATCAGATTCCGGGCGATTGCTGGGAGGACGGTTAACCCATAAAATAAAAGACCCCAAAGTGCACACCTTATAGTCGCAGGACGCTAATCCTGTTTCCTCTTTTCCCGCGCAGACGGTAGCCGGCCGCCCGCTCTCTCTGCCGTATCCCAAGCCCGGTACCGAATCCCAGCAGAATCCGACGAGGCGTCTGACGGCTCTTTTTTTGAGGATGACAGAGCGCTGGCGGCAAACCGGAGACGATCGCAGTCCTTCAGCTCTGGTAAGACCCCAACGGTTAGAGACCGGCGCTAGAGACAGTCCAGAGCCGGGCAGAGACCGCACGTTAGAGACAGTCCACAGCTGGGCAGAGACCGCACGTTAGAGACAGTCCACAGCTGGGCAGAGACCGGTGCTAGAGACAAATAAAGTCGCTCAGCACTCCAGTAGTTCAGTGAGGTATATTTAATGGTCTTTATCGAGCCATGGCCAGTGAATTAAATACACCTTACCGGAGCGCTAGAGACAGTCTGGAGCTGGGCAGAGACTGGCGCTAGAGACAGTCTGGAGCTGGGCAGAGACTGGCGCTAGAGACAGTCTGGAGCTGGGCAGAGACTGGCGCTAGAGACAGTCTGGAGCTGGGCAGAGACTGGCGCAAGAGACAGTCTGGAGCTGGGCAGAGACTGGCGCAAGAGACAGTCTGGAGCTGGGCAGAGACCTGCATTAGAGAGTTGATCCCAGCCCTGCAGACGCTCCTTGTTTCACCATTTTAGAGGGCGACATGGTTTCAGGGACGGGAATATGGCCGCCTCGCGTGTTTTCTGCGCGGGTGTCGCATGTTATTCTGGGTGGATTTACCCCGGAAGCTGTTTATGCCATGGGGCAGCAGGACCCCGGAGTCCCTTTTCTGCCCCCTTTGACATGAAATTTACCTCTTACAGTCTCGTACCAGAAGATGCCCAACAGCCCGTCAAGCCAGGAAAACTCTCCAAGCTACTCAGTCACACTATATATTGGGGACTCGCCAGCACCCCGTGGGCGCTGCCACTCGTTTGCCACTAGCATTGAAGAATCACAGTTAAGATGGGGCAGGGAGGGAGGTCATAACCCCACCGCCAGACCCCGCAACATGTCCGTCTTCAAGAAATTCTTCCGCAAGAAAGACTAGACTCTAATCTCCCAACATGCCAGCCGTGTCAGGATTTATTCCGTCCCGGGACTATGGCCGCACTGTCCACGGTTATGACGCCTAATGACGACATCGCAATGAGGCAAGCGCCGATGACGTGATGGACATCATGCTCCTGAGCGGAGGACGCAGAGGCACTGGGAACCACTGTGTCCTCTGTGGCCTACATTGGCTTCCCGCAGCCAGACGGATCAGACGAGTCTTCATGTGAGGTCGCGGATTGTCTATGTCACCGGCCCTTACTGCCCCGTACAAGAAGGGCTGCTTCTTACCTAAAATGCCACGTGTCTGTAAAGAACGATGAACTCGACGTGCCCAAAAACTCCAGAACTCACACTGGGGAGACGTCTCCGTTCACCGGCCGGTTCCCCCGTTCACCGGCAGCTTGGATCGCACTTATTTTAGCCAATATTTTATAATCGAAGAAGCAGATAAAAGCGGGTTTATTTATAGATATCAGGACGGCGGGGCCACAGCGCCCCCCGTTTTTACCCCAAAGACCGGCCTGCCGGGGGATCTTTTTTATACAATAAACGGCTCGCCTGCCGCTTTGTCGCATATTCCACATTTTGCCGGATTTGTATAATAAAACACTTTGGTTTCACGCTTCCGTTTATTTATTGGCTGCGGCGGCGGCGGCTGCGCATTACTTAGCGGGCGGGGGCTTTACGCAGACGCAGACTCCGTTGGTGGGATATGATCAGTAGTGGTAGAAGGAGCTTCTCACGCTGAGAGCCCCCAACAGACGTTCTTCAACCAGATACACCTACGAGGGGCCGAGGATGATCCTAACAGTGCGGGATATACTGTGATGTATATAGATATAGACAGATGGAGAGAGTAGAGGTTGTAGCCGTATTAGTCCAGCGGTGTGAATATCAGATAACAGATGGAATAAGTATCTTGCGATAAAACCTTTTTTATTGGACTAACAGAGTTTCGGAATGAGAAGCTTTCGGGATCTCCTCTCCCTTTCTCAAGTCTAAAACATTTCTGAGCAAAACGACACAGAATTCAATGGGGGGGGGGGGGTTACTGCCCAGACCTGATAAGGGAGGGTGAGATGTTGTAAAAGTACGTGTCCCCCCAGAGGGTCATACATGTTCTGAGCTGGGAGTTTTGGGGGGGTTCAGCCCTGCTGAAGATAAACTGACACAGAAAAAGAAAGCTGCTGGTGCTCACATACCGGGAATAGAATACAGTACATATAGCGGGAGGGGGGGAATACAGTACATATAGCGGGAGGGGGGGGGAATACAGTACATATAGCGGGAGGGGGGGGAATACAGTACATATAGCGGGAGGGCGGGAATACAGTACATATAGCGGGAGGGGGGGGAATACAGTACATATAGCGGGAGGGGGGGGAATACAGTACATATAGCGGGAGGGCGGGAATACAGTACATATAGCGGGAGGGCGGGAATACAGTACATATAGCGGGAGGGCGGGAATACAGTACATATAGCGGGAGGGGGGGGAATACAGTACATATAGCGGGAGGGGGGGGAATACAGTACATATAGCGGGAGGGCGGGAATACAGTACATATAGCGGGAGGGGGGGGAATACAGTACATATAGCGGGAGGGCGGGAAATACAGTACATATAGCGGGAGGGCGGGAAATACAGTACATATAGCAGGGGGAATACGGTACATATAGCGGGAGGGGGGGGATACAGTACATATAGCGGGAATACAGTACATATAGCAGGGGGGAATACAGTACATATAGCCGGAGGGGGGGGGGATACAGTACATATAGCAGGGGGGGGGATACAGTACATATAGCAGGGGGGGAATACAGTACATATAGCGGGGAGGGGGGGATACAATACATATAGCGGGGGGGGGCGTTATGTAAAACCTGTGTAGTGGGACAGAAACCCAATTCGGCATTGAGTTCTGTATTCTTGCTGTTGAATCATTCTGACTTAAGAAGTTTGTCTTTCTTTGGTGTTACTGAAGTCCCCTTTGATTTTTAGGTCCTTGATTTAGTGGTCATGTTGGGTGAAATGGGGTCCCCGGGGGTGCAATAGGAATTCTCCTTGTGTTTAATGGAATGTCTGCGCATGTTCATTCTGCCATTTAATTGCTGGCTGGTTTCTCCAATGTAGCATCCTAGGTCACATTTAGTGCATTGTATCATATACACTACATATATATACACATATATATATATACATATACATACATATATACATATATATATATATACATGAACAAAGCACTCTATATATACACACTAAGGTACAATTAAGGGAGTCACAGATCGGCACAGGAGATACACAGTATGCAGATTAGTTGCAGTTTAAATGTACGAGTTGTTACAACACTTCAGAGATCAGATTGCAGATCTATGATAATATATTGTTAATTCACATATATATAATCATAATATATACACACATTCACACATTTATGCATTAATTTTACAATACAGATATCCACTATTCTTTACAACATTGTCTAATCATTATAACTTTGTCCTTTTATGTATATTTATTCACAAATTTATCACTGCTGATCCTGTATACAGGAGTACAGCATTATATACACAAATATAAAGGCACAAATAAGAGGTTTACTTACCGGCATAGGAGACACGTATTTTGCAGAGTAAATTTAAACGTTGCCATGACGATCCGGATCTCACACAGTGTGTCTGAGACCCGGAAGCACTGCTGATATTATGCACATGCGTATCCGGGAATGGTACACGCCGGGTCTGAATACCTCGAGCACTACAGGTGTCGTAGGTCTTGTTGATGATATTTCTTGCTATAAATATGATTGACACTGCTTTTCTGACATGTCCTGATGAAAGTCTAATAAATAGACTGAAACGTTGATTAGAAAACTGCAGTTTCTTGAGTGATTATTTAAAGAAGTCCCTGGAGTGCCGGTAACTATTTTTGGATGTTTTATGATTTGCTGTTGCAGCTACTTGGCACCGGGCTAAAAAGGTGGTGATTGGTGTGCAATTGTTAATTTTGGAAATTATATATATATATATATATATATATATATATATATACACACCAGGGGCGTACCTAGAGTATTTGGCACCTGGGGCGGATCCTGTATGTGGCACCCCCCCACACACACACTTTAAAACTGCATAGCTTCTACCGTTATATACCGGCGGAGACACTGAAGGTGGTACAGCATAACGCTTACTGTTATCATTATATACTGAGGCAGACATTGACGGTGGTACCGCATAACACTTATCACTATATACTGAGGCAGAAATTGACGGTGGTACAGCATAACACCTATCACTATATACTGAGGCAGACATTGACTGTTGTACAGCATAACACCTACCACTATATACTGAGGCAGACAATGACGGTGGTACAACATAACACCTATCACTATATACTGAGGCACACATTGACGGTGGTACAGCGTAATCACTATCACTATACATTGAGCCAGACATTGACAATAGTGCAGCATAACTCCTATCACTATATACTAAGTCAAACATTGATGTGGTGTAGGCCTACCACTTCATTAGTAGTAGGGATGCACCGAAACGAATTCTGGACTGAAACCGAAAATGCAGCATTTACCTGGCCGAAACCGAATATGGCCCCCCCAACACCATAAAAAAAAATCTAACACTTTTATTTCAAGTAAGTAACACACCAAAATAGGACAAAACAATTAAATAACAATATTAATATATATATATATATATATATATATATATGATTGTTAACAGCAATCACATTTCTATCATGCCCAGGCATACCCAGATTCCAGGATGTACTCGCAGACTTGGCATGATAGGAGTATGATTCCCCTATCTACCCCTTCTCACTCCCTTTTGTCCTACCTACCCCTTCTCACTCCCTTCTCCCTATCTACCCCCTATCCCCCCGTCTCACTCCCTTCTCCCTATCTACCCCCTCCTAACTATCTACCCTCTCCCACTTTGAAGTTCACTTACCTTTCAGGAGTCCTGCGGTGGGGGTGCAAGGCCTCTGTCTCCCAGCTCTGCCACTGTATGGAACAATATAGAGTGATGGGAGTTATGATGTACTAGAGCATAATTATATAATGAAAAATACATTGGAAATGGTACAGCATAACACCCATCACTCTCACACACTTACCAATCCGCACATATACCAATCCACATATATACCAATCCGCACACATACCAATCCACACACACACCAATCCGCACACATACCAATCCACACACACACCAATCCACACACACACCAATCCACACACCAATCCACACACACACACCAATCCACACACACACACCAATCCACACACACACACCAATCCACACACACACACCAATCCACACATATACCAATCCACACATATACCAATCAACTCTCACTCACTGAATGCTTTCCTACCTTTCCTCTTTTCTCCTTACAGCTTCTTTTCCTCCTCTTCGCTCTTCTTCTTCAGTTCTTCTGTCTTCTTCCGGGTCAGAGGGCACGGACGGCAGTGGGCGCGGCTTCAGTGTTGTGCGCCGGGATCTGACAACAAATCCCGGCGCACAGCAGCTGTTGCCGCGCGGATCGCAAGGGAGCGGTATCGGAGGTCTTTAACAGAGGGAGATCCTTGAACCGGCTTAAAATCACTCAAGGGAGCCGGAGGTCTGTTAAAGACCTCCGATACCGCTCCCTTGCGAGCCTGCTCCTCCAGCGGCAGACATTGCTGTCCGTCTCTGGAGGGGTGCCGGGAGCCGGCAAGTTGGCACCCCCCTGATGAGCGGCACCCGGTGCGGACCGCCCCCCGCTAGGTACGCTTCTGATACACACACACACACTATATATATACACGGTGAGATAGGTCTGGGATCGCCCCTCGCTGAGGTCAAGGGACAAGTGCCCGTCTTCATTCAAACCAGGCAAACAGCAGTAAGTTTGTGCAATCTGACACAGGGTCAGGTTTATTAGAAAGGTTGCAAAGACAAAAGAAATAAAACAACACAGCAACAAAATAAATACCTTGCCTGTCCGGCACTTACTACACAAGAGATGCCCCTCACTACCAGCTGGAGAGCTTCTCTCTGCCAACTTAACACAATACGTCCAGCAACCTTTACTCACTTTACTCACTTTACTCACTTTACTCACTTTACTCACTTTACTCACTTTACTCAAATGTCTCTCCCACAGACAGGCTTTCTGTGTCCTCAGCCAGTGAGCTACCTGCGCTCCTGGCTTCCCTTTTATATCCGCCCTCTCATTCACCTAAATTAATCACCTCGCAGGTGGAAGACTCTGGGGTTACTTCACATAGGAAAGGAATCTAGGAGAAACATACCTCCCTTCCACCACCAATCCTACATGAATGTCACAATATATATATATACACTATATATACGCTATATATACATTACATCGCTAGATGTGCAGGTATATGATCTTTTAATACTGTAGGTCTTGCTGTTGTGGGTGGCTATGTTGTCTGTGCGTATGTGTTGGCACAGTTTGCAGCCCCCCCCCCGGTTTGCCTGACCCTGTCTGCCCTGTCCGAGGGCTCCCTGCCCTGTGCCATTGGCTCGCTAACGCATTGCGTACATAGAATGTATACATGCGTAACATGTTTTGCCCCGGACCCATACGTCATACGAGCCAGGCTCGCGCAGGCTGTGGAGAGTACCGGTTACAGGCGGAAGAGGTTAATACCCCGTGCAGCCATGACTCATACGTTGCGGGTCACGTGCCGGTAGCTTTCCCCGCTCTTACACATAATGGGCGACTTGCCTGCTCACCGAGTCATCGGCTTACAAATAGTTAATGAGGTTATGGGGCAGCCGCTTAAATCTCCAGCAGTCACCCTAAGGGTTAATTTATTATTTCTCTGCCGGCCAATCAACCCTTACAGGACCGGCGTGCCCTGATGCCCCCCCAACAAATGAACGCACATTAACCCTCCGGGGGCACTTTAATACACTTTCCTCAAAAAGGCCAAATGCCCGTGTAGAAGCTGCAGCTTCCTGCAGCCAGTCAGCGGCAGGGAAGCGATGGGGGCACTTCCTGCGCATGCGGGTCTGAGCGCACCCGAGTCCCCTCCAGGCCGGGAATCTGCACTTGGTGTCCCCTTGCACAATACCCCCTCCATGGGTTTTTGCTCCTTTGCCCCCCCCCAAGCAGGAGGTGTGTTCAGGGCGATGCAGACACCACCAGTCAGCACATAGCCCCCCCACGGGTGCAAGGCGGGGAGCTACAGCTTCTCCCTAAGGTAACCGCTTTAGTCATTTAAATGTCTGAAGAACGCAGAGCAGCCCCTCGCGGGATAATTGAATGCATGTTCTTCTATAGGAGGGGTATCAGGAGCAGGGAACCGGCCTTAACGGAGTCACGGACACACCTTGTACCCCCGCTGGGTACGCCTGTCGGTTCTGCGATGCTTCCTGCTGGGATTGAAATGGTTACCCGGTCTCTGTGGGGGGGGGGAGTAGGGGTTTGGGGGGGTGGTCCGGGCGACAAGGGCCGAAGTCCGTGGGCAGGTGATACATGGTGGGGTCGGATTGGAGGGGTACGGGGTACAGACAATAAACAGCTCATACGGCATTATTTAACCCCGGATGGTCATAATAACTGCTACGGGCGGCACTCATTAACCCCGAGCTGTCACATTGACTCCTTACTAGCCATATGAACCAATTATTGTATCACTACGCCCCCCCCCCCCCCCCGCTGGGGAAATGCTTTTTCTTCCTCATTTAAGAACATTGCAGGGGCCCAAAACTGATGCCACCAACCCCAAGCACCCCCCCCCCCGCACCGCTGGGGCAGATACTCGCTCCCTACCCCCCCACGCTGACAGAGGAGCCAGAGGGAGCAGAAGAGCCAACAAAACTACACGGGTGAGTGTGTCATTATGATAGTGTGTGTGTAAGCGTGTGAGTGTGTGTCAGTATGATAGCGTGTGTGTAAGCGTGTGAGTGTGTGTCAGTATGATAGCGTGTGTGTAAGCGTGTGAGTGTGTCAGTATGATAGTTAGTGTGTGTGTAAGCGTGAGTGTGTCTGTCATAATGATAGTGTGTGTAATGTTAGGGATATTAATGAGACAAAATAGGCAAAACCAATATTTCGTCACACACAAAATAACGACGCTACCAAATATTGTAGGACCACATCCACAATATTCATTTAAGGAGATACCCTATATTTTATCTCCGATCCTAAATTCTTACAGATCGCCGAAAATTATAATTCAAATTAGATATATATCATCGCGATAGTCAATAAAAATATTATTTATTGTAAATCCAATTTATAAAATATATATATGAGTCACACAGTGCATAATATAAAACACAAAATTCTTAAAACATGTAAAAAATAAATCAATTCAAATACAGTATATTATCGATAGTTATCAATATGAATTATTACTTTATGAGTCTAAAACACAATTAATTTCCAGTCCACTCAGCAACCAACAATGATAATAATCAGGGCAGTAATAAAGATATCACTATCTCTCTAATATTAGTTTAACTAATATGACAAATTATAATAATTTAATTGTGTCTAAGAGTATTAGTGAAGTTCCTAATAGATGCAAATAATGTCAAACTTCATCTATAGGTAAAAATACCTTTTCATTATTGTTATTATCACGGGTTATAAGCTGCAGTCTCACAAGCCGTCATATACAATAATGCAATATATTATTTCCCAGAAACAGGGAATTCTATACGAAGAAGACACAATTCATCTCTATTCAGAATAAAACAATTATATTTACCACCACTTGTTGCTGTTGTCCAACTGGTCCTTGTAGAAATTAATCCAGATTCATTGTCAAGAAATTAAGTGGGCAAGAATATAACTTTCTACAAATTATATAGGTTAGGACTCCAAGTAACTCTAAGAGTGAAATATGGTGCCAGGATCTTAAGATTCCAATTCTCTGGGGTAAATTTGGTGAATAAGTCCGTCAGGGTCTGTCCATTTCAGGGTGCGATCTTTAAGCTTTTAAAGACAGGGCTCATTATCATAGCCTCCACCTTTTGATTGGAATTCTCCAATCATAACGGTGGGTTTTACCCATTATAATTAGGATTTTTACTCATATTTACACCGTTGTAATTTCTTAATTTACCTGTGAGAGACGCTCTGGTCTAAGAATTAACTTAAAACCATTACATATGTGTTTGGAATTTATCCTTGGTCACCCTAATCGCCAAATGTTACTTCCTAGATAGTAACTCAGGTCTTGGTAGTCTTCCCATGTATCCCCCATTCCAAGTTCCATTTCTAAAGATATGCAGTGTCTTCTCCTTAACTTTCTCATGGGAGATAACATTAATTGTATCATATATACACTGCAACATCATTATACATGAATACTCCTTTGTTCTCAATTATAGAGGGAACAAAGACAAAAATAAATAATCACTATATGATTAAATAAAATAAAATGGCTCTAACTCCATTTTGTGTAAAATCACAGAATATAGAAATACATGCTTTCTGTGATAAAATATCTGACAGTAAGCGTGTGAGAGTGTGTCATTATGATAGTGTGTGTAAGCGTGTGAGTGTGTCAGTATGATAGTGTGTTTGTAAGCGTGTGAGCGTGTGTCATTATAGTGTGTGTGTAAGCGTGTCAGTATGATAGCGTGTTTGTAAGCGTGTGAGTGTGTCAGTATGATAGTGTGTGAGTGAGCGTGTAAGTGTGTGTCAGTATGATAGTGTGTGTAAGCGTGTGAGTATGTGTCAGTATGATAGTGTGTGTCTAAGCGTGTGAGTGTGTGTCAGTATGATAGTGTGTGTGTAAGCGTGTGAGTATGTGTCAGTATGATAGTGTGTGTCTAAGCGTGTGAGTGTGTGTCAGTATGATAGTGTGTGTGTAAGCGTGTGAGTGTGTGTCATTATGATGAATACTCCTTTGTTCTCAATTATAGAGAGAACAAGGACAAAAAGAAATAATCACTATATGATTAAATAAAATAAAATGGCTCTAACTCCATTTTGTGTAAAATCACAGAATATAGAAATACATGTTTTCTGTGATAAAATATCTGACATAATCCCCCCTTTAGATTATGACAAAGCAAAATCCAGTTTGCTTTAGAATGATCTCAACAAGTGTCAGATGGCATATTAACGACTTCAAATCATGTTGTCCGACCTGGTACTTGCAGGGGTATAATGCACGGATTGGAACACTTTTGCTCCTGTAAGAGAAGTCATTAATGAAAACTTTCTTTATCGACATCCATTTTAGTAATCATTTTATGAACGATGTCTCTGAAACAAAATATAAAGGAATGTGTCCTCTGGTTAAATCAGTCATTCCAGATTGCACTTCTTCCAAAAATGAAAGTGTGTGGAATAATATCGGGTCGTGCACAAACAAAAGTTCACGTTTGAATTGTTCATGACTTTGGTGCATATTAATGGAGTGAGAGATTAATTTGGAATGCATATTCGTGGTTACAATGGTATCATTCACCATAACCATTAAGTCTACTAGATACTCTCTTTGTCGTTCCATTTCCCGATGAATAGCATTGATTTCTCCTTTTAAGCCTCGAATTTCGTTCTCCAAAGTTTGAACAGAAACAGAGTTTGCGGCAGACATACCGGTTGCAACGACTGCACCTATGGCTGTACATACCAAGGCAACAATTAAGGCAACAAGGAATCTTTTAGCTCGATGATTCATTGTAATGGAGCTCGATACAAACGGCTTCCTGGCTTGTTCCAAAATTTCTTGAACGCGTCTTTGTGCTCTTTCAAGATGCATCTGGTACCAGGCCTTTAACTCAGGGAGCTGCATCGATGAAACATTGTACTGTTTTTCGATGGAGATCTTCGGGTCTAAGCTGACAAACACACGTTGTGTTAGGATCCTCTTTTCTGTACGGATGAATCCAGGAGTCTCTTGGATCATAATGCCAGAGGATGGTCCAGGCTCTGCGATCGGTTCCATCCGCATCTCGTGACACAGTAGTAGTACGATCCAGACGCTCGCCACATCCTTCTTAGACATCTTTCAGAACTTGAATCCTTGCCTTAATATTCAAAAAGAAGAATAATATGAGAATACGCACTTGTAATATCACTTGACATTAAGACATATCTATCCAAGCTACCTATCAATATTAATATAGTTGCTGGATGGTATGGAAATTAATGATATGAATATACATGATTGCATAACATAACACACATTTCAAGTTGTATACGATACCACATTGTTGATTTGGATCTTCTGATTTCACACCGATGTTCAGTCTTCTAACTCAGAATCATTATCTATAATTCTTAACTGAGATCTAGGATGACAAGCACGCAATTGGTTAATATGAACCCATTTTTCAACAAAATCACCATCTTTAGGAATCTTGATCTTATAAGCTACTGGTGAAATCTTGTCAATTATGACATATGGACCCTTCCAAGAAGGTAGAAACTTCTTTTCCTTCACTTGGTTTCGTGCAAAGTTATACAGATAAACTTGGTCGGAGATTTCATATTCTTTCTTAGTAGTCTTCAGATCATAATAGGTTTTAGCACTGATCTCTGCTTTTTCTAGATTCATTTGTGCAAAAGCAAATGCATGTTGAAGATGTTTACGTATATTTTCAACATACTGATGGGTTGTTGCAGCATTGATCAAATTATGATCAGATGTGCGATATAGCAAATGTTGTGGTAAAACCATTTTTCTGCCTGTCATCAATTCAAAAGGTGACATCTTAGTGGCGGTACTAGGTGTAGCTCTAATAGCCATTAGAACCAAGGGCAATTTAACATCCCAGTCCTTGCCAGATTCTTTCATATACTTTTTGAGTATATTTACTATGGACTGGTTATAACGCTCTACCCCTCCGCTAGAGGCTGCACGGTAGGCGATATGTAACTTGCGTTTCACACCTAGGATTTTCCACATTTTTGTCATCACTTCGCTTGTGAAATGACTTCCACGATCTGACTCGATTCTCTGAGGAAGGCCAAATCTGGAAAATACATGATTAATTAGTAATGCTGCACACACAGAACTAGTGTTCTCTCTGCATGGAATACATTCTACCCATTTGGTGAACATGCATGTAACAGTTAACATATACTTGTTACCTCTTGAGGATCTAGTTACAGGTCCTATGAAATCGATTTGTATGTCAGACCAAGGTAGAGACATTCCTCGTTTCTGAAGTGGTGCACGATGAGTTGGAGCATGAGGTTGGAATTGCGGACAAATCAAACATCCTCGACAATAAGTTTGCACATCTCTTAGCATATGTGGCCAATAGGCATAATCACGCAGTATTTCGTAGGTGATCTTATCCCCACGATGACCAGATGTAGGTGCATCATGTGCGTGTTGCAACATTAAACCTCTAAAGGTGGTAGGAACTACCTGTCACGGAGCTGGTTAGTCCGACCGACTACCTCCGCTGTCTTGTGCTCCCTTAGCCTGGGACAACACACACTTTCCCCGGTTTCCCAGTCGCTAGCCGAGACTCAGTGTAGGGTATAACATTCAGAACACTTTATTGTACACAGGCACAGGTATATATATCCATATAAACACATCAACACACAGAATGAGACGTCTGAGTAACATAACCGCCCCCTTTAGCTGGGGGATTCAGGTCTCCCAGGAACAATATGGGAGATAACGGGATTAGCCTCTGATATCTTCCACCGATAGTCAGGCAGGAGCCCTGGCTGGGCACCCTGTGGAGATAATCCAGTCTGGTACACATAGTGGGGCAGGAGGCTATTCTAGCTGCCCAGCAGTTCCAAAAGTAAAACCTGTATGTCCTGGTACTGGGCCTGGCGGTGTGGGGTAAACATAGAAACTGGGTTCCAGGGGAACGGGTGGTTGGGCTGTATAATATCCACAGCGGTGTGCCTGAAGGGACGAGTCCGTCACACTACCCATTGTTGTATGCCATGTTTGGATGTTCTGATCAGCAATCCATCAAGTTGAATTGGACTTTATAGCTCATTAAGATTCGCAAGTCTTCATTATCCTTACAATCATCATCAGTGATAGGATTGGCAATGGGATCTTTAATATACTCATAAAATCGACCAATAACGGAATTGTTCTTTTGATTAGTGATTAGATCCTCATTAGGAAATTCTTGACTCCATTGTGCAATATTAACATCCACTAGCTTGCTGTCTAGTTATGGCTTCAATTTGAATTGATCCCGTAAGATCATCAATGTTAAAAAGTTCTCCATTGATGGCTGCCTGTTTTGCTAATGAATCAGCCAAATCATTACCGTCTTTATCGATACTTTGTATCTTAGAATGGCCTTTGGTTTTCTTCCAATAAATGGTCAAATCATGTTTGATTACCAATTCATCAATCTTACAAAACAGCTTACCATGCTTCACGGGTTTATTGTTACTTCTCAGCATTTGGTTACGTTTCCAGCTAGGCAGATATTCGACAAAACTGTTGCGCACGTAGTTAGAATCGGTTATGATAACAAATTCTTTAACACCATATTCAATTGCCATTTGAATGGTTTTATATACGGCACAAAGTTCAGCTATCGGACTGCTTTTAGGACCAAGGCTGTAGCCTACAGATATATTTGGATAATCACCTGTCCAGGTGATTCCAATACCTCCAATTTCCGTTCATTATCAATGGTAATATGATATGAACAACCATCTATGTATACAGATGATAGTGGTCGACAATATTCCTTGTCATAAGCTTTATACGGAGAAAGTAATTGTTCCTCTAGGAAATCATCTCCGGTAGAGTTATCATCCAGAGGTAGAGTAGCACAATCATGTAGATCTGCTAGTCCCTGGGCAACTACGTTCTTCTTATTTTGATTATAACGGACTTCTAACGGCCATCCCTGGCCATGCAGTAATTCTACTGTTAGAAAGATTACCGTCTCGTATCCTGTCGCTCTGCAAATATTGTAGAGGTTGGTGAGCAGTTTCTACAATGTTCTCGCCGTGGATATAGCTCCGAAAATTCTGCAATGCCCATACTGTAGACAATAAAGCTTTCTCACAGTTGTTTAATTTCATTTCAACCGGTGACAAGGTTTTGCTTCCATATGCGATGACCTTGTTCAGATTGTCCTGTTTTTGATACAAAACCGCACTTATGCTTAAGTTAGTAAATCCTGTTTCCAGATAGAAAGGCTTACCTCCCTCCGGATATGCCAAACAGGGTGCTTGAGTGAGTTTTCTCCTCAGCTCGTCTATGGCTTTGTTCTGGGCTTCCCCCCAGTTCCATCTTACATCTTTCTTAAGCAGCTGTAAAAGAGGTTTTGTTATTTCTGCATAGTTATCAATAAACTTACGGGAATAATTAATCATTCCTAGAAATGATCTTAATTCTTTGACATTGGTAGGAGTTTTGGCATTCAGAACGGCTTCAACTTTCTTCTTCTGTGGACTTAATCCTTCAGAAGTTACCTCGTGTCCAAGGAAGTTGACTTTGGTACGACACCATTGGGCTTTCTGTAATGAGAGTTTAACTCCTGCCTCTCTTAATTGATTAAGAACATGAAGGATCTCCAGAATATGTTTATCAAAAGATGTACTTTTGAGTAAAATATCATCCACGTAGGCCAAGGTTCCCCTTTCAAATGCGTCAGGCATAACTTTATGCATGAATACAGCAAATTCATGACCAGAATTTATGTAACCAAAAGGCATCCGGGTCCAAGTATACTGCTGTTTTCCAAATGTAAAGGCCAACTTGTATTGGTCCTCTTTGTGTACCGGAATAGTCCAGTATCCCAGGGCACAATGTAGGGCAGTAAATATTTTGGATCCTTGCATTTGTACCAAATATTGGTCTATGTAGGGTACAGGCCATCCAGACATATACACACGTTTATTTAGCTGTCTTAAATCAGCACACAAACGCCATTGACCATTAGGCTTCAGAATTCCTAGGATGGGGTTATTATACGAACTGTGCACCGAACGGATAATGCCACGGTCCTTTAAATTCCGAATTATATCCTGTAGCGCATCATAGGGCGCTAAAGGTAATCTATATTGCTTGATACATACGGGTGGTAGATCGGGATCAGTCTGGATTCTAGCAACATGGAAGTTAGTAAAACCACAATCATAAGAATCTTTGGCAAAGATCTCTTGGAACTCCCTTAGCTGTTGACGTTCACTGTCATTAGAGCAAGCATCAGCCATGGATATCTGTTCTTCCACCCTTTCCTGAAATCCAGGAAAAACTTCAGGTTGACCTATTTCAAAGGATTCCTCAAGTTTAGAGGTTAGATCCTCTCCAGGTGGATTAATTTTCTTTTGGTCATAATATTCTTGTTCATCAATTAGGTGGTCAAAGACAATGGAGGATTCTTCAATCCTGCAGGAACCTTCACCTATACTGAAAGGATAAACAGATTGGATAGTGAATAAACCTTCTGGAATAGAATTAAACGTTTGTTCCACTATTTGTTCTTCTGTCAGGTATTCCTCAGGAATGAGACCTATTACATGATTTTGGAATCCAAAAGTATAATATTCTGAATCCAATGCCAAACCTACAACAGTGCCTTTGGATAAGGTAATATTACGAGGTGTAATGTTGTTTATAACAACATAAATAGTGTTTCCATGAATATTTACCATTGGTGTGGGTGTTACCATGATACCTAGCTGTTGCATCCGGTTGGATAAGCAGATAAATGCATTGGGATTTCTCAATCTCTGGCCTTTCTTAACCTGTATGGGTAGAAGAAAGTTACTACTCCCTTGTGGAATGGTTACATCTTCAGGTACTTGAACACTGACTGCATATGGCAATAACTGTGCCGATTTCAGTGCTTCATCTTCATCCTGAAATTCACAAGGATCGCTTTTTAATCTGGTCCAAAGATTAGAATTAATCAAATCCAGATGGATAGCAAAGCGACGTATGACATCATTGCCCACATAAATCTGGTAACGAGGTTCGTCCAACACCAGAAACAAATGTTTGGCTGTTTTATTTCCGATAGAAATGGATAATAAACATTTTGCAATAATATTATGGCTATCCGATTCGCCGTCCAGATTATGGATCCACCTGTCATGGGGAGAAAGATACCGGATCATTTTAGGATTAGCGATCTGTTTTAACAGACTTTTGCTGATATAGCTGTTTTCGATCTCCAAGTTTAGCTTGGCATTCTTACTTCTCCTTAGATCATTCACTTGAACAGGAAAAAATAAATTGTATTAAACCCTTTCAATTTTATCAAGGAATTGAACATGACCTGCTGATTCCACAGATTCCACATAATTCCTGTGAAGAGAAATGGTTAAAACATCGCCTTCCAGAGATACATTTCGGATCCTCTCCGGTTGAACTTTTATGGAATGATCATCTGCAGGGGAAATAAAATCATTAACCTGCAAAACAGTAACATCAGATGACTGACTATTCCTAAAATGAATTTCAATCGAATCCGGCCTTTCCTCAATCACATGGCAATTACGCCTGGATTGCTGATGAGACTTATCATATGGAATGGGTACTTTGGTTTGTGACCATACAATCCCATTCACACAATCTATGATTACATTAAGTCTTCTGAGTAGATCTATACCCAAAATCAATCGGTCATAGGGGAGATTTACCACTATTACCGGGTGTCTCAAGGTCTTATTACCTATGGTAATCTTTAACCAGGTTGAACCTATGACATGAAGGGAATTGCCTCCAACACTCAGTAGAGTATTTGGAAAGTCTCTTAGCTTCGGCTTTTCTGCTGCTAAGTCCGTTACCTTCTGAAAGTACACATTTGACAATATAGTTGCCTGTGACCCAGTGTCAATTAACCCCATGAAGGGTTGTGGTAATGAATCCTGTACCTTTACAGAGACATAATATCTTCCTTCATATTCTTCTAGTTCACATAAAAACTTAGAATGTGTCAGCATATCACTTGTCTTCCATACGTTACCTGTCACGGCCGTAGTTCCAACCTGTACTGATGCGTGCACATCCTTACCCACTAGTTCTTCCTTCTCATGAATGTCTTGAGCATTCAAGCTGTTACTAGCGGTTGGTATCTCATCGGTTAACTCCTTCAGAGCCGGTTCCTGGGAACTAGATGCTTTTAAAGACAAGTTAGCTTGCGGATTCATTTGGTCTGGCTGCAATATAGAAGAAAAAGTTACAGACACGTCCCCCCTAGCCAAAATGGAGGGACCACATAGGTTTTACCATCATTATTAACACAATCATTTGATAGATGATGAGGATCTGGAAGTAAAACAGGGTTAGGAATTATATCATTTGATAACCATCCCTGTGTTGCCACATCGGCTTTAACTTCCCTATGATCTATTGCGGGGGAGCTGGCATTGTAGCAGGACCTGCCTCTAAAAAAGGATTGGTGGTCGCTGTAGCCATAGTTTGACTTAATTTAGTCATTTGCTCCGTTAACAATTTGATTTGGTCACTCATTTGATTTACATGATGACGTAAATTATTTTTCTCATTCCTGTACTGCCTATTAGGTTTGGAGTTATTTGGCTGAGACTGTTGGGAGTTATCAGACTCAGATTGGCTGGATCTGTCCCTATTAGTCCTGTAAAATTTCCTCCTTGCCATAGGGTTTTTTTTCCATTGGGAATTACCCTTCCTCCACTGTGGATTCTTTTTGGCAGTCGGACTTTTTCCTTTGTTATCCTGGGATTCCACATTAAGAGTTTTAGGCTTGACAGCAGGTGAGGCTGTAGCCGATTCCTGTTTCTGAGGTTTTGGGGATTTAACCACCTCAGCATAGCTTCTCTTTTTCTGTGATTCTAATCCCAGATGGGCTTGGGTTTCTGCCACCTCTTGTCCATTAAATTTCTGACTCTTTTTATCAGGCAAGTCATCATTGGCATGCAGTACTGTATACAGCGTCATGCATTCATTAACAAGCCAATCTAATGAACAATCGCTATCATAATCTCTGGCAAGATTTGTCCGAATTGGAGAAGGCATTGCATAGAAGAAAAGATCACGGAATTCTCGAGAATCATATCTGGGCTTACGTTCTATAAAAGAATAAGCGTTCTTTAGAACAGTTAAAAACTCTCTAGGACTTTGGTGAGGTCTACATTTCAGATTATACACAGCCTTCTTAGCAGCGGACACAGTTTTATACTGTCCAAACTCAATCTTAATCTCATATTTCATTTTAGACCAAGATAGGGTTCGCATACTTTGTAAACCTTCAAAGTAATGTCTGTGATGACTTGAAAAAGTCCACGACACATAGTGGTTCTTATGGATATCATCATCCATTCCCAAAAACTGCATTGCCCTTTCAAATGATTCTAAATGATCAGCAATATTAGCTGTGTTTTTTTTTAGAAAATTCAGCAACAGTCTCCTTAAGGAATTTAATTACCTTAGGGCATCATAGACAGGTACGGGTAATTTCTTAGTACCCTTTATCACTCCTTTAAAGTTACAGGAGCGCCCGTCTGATCTGTGTGTTCTGGCCGTATTGGCACCTTGTAACATCACAGAGGGTTCACCTGAAACATGACCTTCTGAATAAACGGAAGATTCACCATCACTTTTATCACTCTCCTGATTTTCATCAGAATCAGAGGAACCACGTGTATCAGACAATTTAACCTTATGATTCCGCTGTGATTGGACAGAAGCCACCTGATTAACTTGTTCTTGTAGAGTTTGTAATTGCTTACTTAAACTCAGAACAGCAGACTCTGTTACGGTGGTGTGGGTTTTAACCCCTTCATCACCTTCACCATACAAAGATAACTTAGGCATTTGTACACTATCCTGTTTAGACAATTGGGCTTGGAGTTCTCGTATCTCCCTACGACAATTCTCCAGATCATAGCGACAATCCGTTTCCCTGCTCTTAGCATCAAAGTATTGGCCATGAAGTGCCAAATGCTTATCAGTCAAATCATCAAACTTTAGTCTCAACTGTTTGTACTCTGCCTGGGTATCATTTAACTGATCCAGGGCTGTTTTAGAATCTTGCAATTATTTTTGGAGACTAGACACTTCTTTTTCTCTAGTTTCACGATCTCGCAACAACCGAGAAGCCAATACAAAAAAGTAGGGCCAGGATGAAAAGATTAACCCTTCTCGCTCCTTCAAATCTAATGTTTGAACAATAGCATTCAAATGTCCAACCAAAGGTGATCCGTCAGACCATTCGTTTGTTAGGCTAGGTTTCCACTTGGGTTTTTTTTGCTAAAAACGCCCATAAAAACGCCAATAGCGCCACCTGGCGTTTTTTTTGTGAAAAAATGCAGCAGCCAGATGTTAGCTGTTCTTCAATAGGAAATCGCAGAATGCCATATCCACTTGGCGTTTTTTTGTTTGGCGTTTTTTCAGTCCTCTTTGGCGTTTTTCTGCTTTTTTGGGCTCTGTGGCAGTTTTTCAAAATCGCAGCATGTTGACACTCTGGCGTTTTTTGCAAGGAAATCTTGGCGTTTTTCTCCAATAGAAGTCTATGGGAGAGAAAAAACGCCATGAAAAAGCCATGTGGGTTTATTGCCTTGGCGTTTTTTATGGCGTTTTTTCCACAGTTACAATGCAGAGGATGGACCCAGTATCTGTGTGTCCTACGAGAAATAGGCTGGAAACAAACAGTTTCACACAAAACAAAGTTCATATTGAATTCTACACCATTTGGAACAAACATGCCATTACAAACAAACATACGCGACGCATCAACTGGATCCTGCGTGCCAAAAGCAACAGCAAACAATTTGCACCATCATTTGGGGCCAATCTTCCTAGAGGAGCAGACATTCGGAATAAAGCATGCCTTACAAACCACAGAAAAGTGACAAAAGGGTCCGCTGGGGCGTTTAAGTAGAACTCTACCAAGTAAATGACATCAGGGGGCAGATACTTGCCATTTATCCTAATCCCTTTTAGCTGGGTGAAACTTCTAACTTGAAAAACTGCCTAAGGTCAAAAAAAGCAATTTCCACAGAAAGGCTAAAACGCCAGAAAAAACTCCAGAAAAAAACGCCAAAACGCAGAAAAATGCAGTGGCAGTTTTCTTGGCGTTTTTCATCAAGAAAAAAAACGCAGGACAAAAACCCAAGTGGAAACCTAGCCTTAGGGTCATTTGTACTTCATCCTTAAGGGATTGGAGCCACTCTCCATAATTCTCTTTGATTTTCATATTTTTATGATAACCTCTCATAATATCATGTTTAATGTTATTAACATGTACTAGCACTTGTGCTTTAGATATCAAAACATCTTCACCAGAAGTAGCACTCGATTTGCTGGACACAGACATGTTTTATGCACTGATCAGGATACGATACACAGTACCAAAAATATACTATATGAAACAACAGAAAATGACAACAACTACCGTATATCAATAATTAGAACTATTATTTTACGTGAAATATCTCAGCAGTGCCTCCAATTATGTTAGGGATATTAATGAGACAAAATAGGCAAAACCAATATTTCGTCACACACAAAAAATAACGACGCTACCAAATATTGTAGTACCACATCCACAATATTAATTTAAGGAGATACCCTATATTTTATCTCCGATCCTAAATTCTTTCAGATCGCCGAAAATTATAATTCAAATTAGACAGATATCATCGCGATAGTCAATAAAAATATTATTTATTGTAAATCCAATTTATAAAATATATATATGAGTCACACAGTGCATGATATAAAACACAAAATTCTTAAAACATGTCAAAAATAAATCAATTCAAATACAGTATATTATCGATAGTTATCAATATGAATTGTTATTTTATGAGTCTAACACACAATTAATTTCCAGTCCACTCAGCAACCAAAAATTGATGATAATCAGGGCAGTAATAAAGATATCACTATCTCTCTAATATTAGTTAAACTAATATGACAAATTAAAAATAATTTGTTTGTGTCTAAGAGTATTAGTGAAGTTCCTAATACATGCAAATAATGTCAAACTTCGTCTATAGGTAAAAATACCTTTTCATTATTGTTATTATCACGGGTTATAAACTGCAGTCTCACAAGCCGTCATATACAATAATGCAATATATTATTTCCCGGAAACAGGGAATTCTATACGAAGAAGACACAATTCACCTCTATTCAGAATAATAAAACAATTATATTTACCACCACTTGTTGCTGTTGTCCAACTGGTCCTTGTAGAAATTAATCCAGATTCATTGTCAAGAAATTAAGTGGGCAAGAATATAACTTTCTACAAATTATATAGGTTAGGACTCCAAGTAACTCTAAGAGTGAAATATGGTGCCAGGATCTTAAGATTCCAATTCTCTGGGGTAAATTTGGTGAATAAGTCCGTCAGGGTCTGTCCATTTCAGGGTGCGATCTTTAAGCTTTTAAAGACAGGGCTCATTATCATAGCCTCCACCTTTTGATTGGAATTCTCCAATCATAACGGTGGGTTTTACCCATTATAATTAGGATTTTTACTCATATTTACACCGTTGTAATTTCTTAATTTACCTGTGAGAGACGCTCTGGTCTAAGAATTAACTTAAAACCATTACATATGTGTTTGGAATTTATCCTTGGTCACCCTAATCGCCAAATGTTACTTCCTAGATAGTAACTCAGGTCTTGGTAGTCTTCCCATGGATCCCCCATTCCAAGTTCCATTTCTAAAGATATGCAGTGTCTTCTCCTTAACTTTCTCATGGAAGATAACATTAATTGTATCATATATACGCTGAAACATCATTATACATGAATACTCCTTTGTTCTCAATTATAGAGGGAACAAAGACAAAAAGAAATAATCACTATATGATTAAATAAAATAAAATGGCTCTAACTCCATTTTGTGTAAAATCACAGAATATAGAAATACATGCTTTCTGTGATAAAATATCTGACAGTAAGCATGTGAGTGTGTCATTATGATAGTGTGTGTGTGTAAGCGTGTGAGTGTGTCAGTATGATAGTGTGTGTGTAAGCGTGTCAGTATGATAGCGTTTGTAAGCGTGTGAGTGTGTCAGTATGATAGTGTGTGTGTAAGCGTGTAAGTGTGTGTCAGTATGATAGTGTGTGTAAGCGTGTGAGTATGTGTCAGTATGATAGCATGTGTGTAAGCGTGTGAGTGTGTCAGTATGATAGTGTGTGTGTAAGCGTGTGTGTGTCAGTATTATAGCGTGTGTGTAAGCGTGTGAGTGTGTGTCAGTATGATAGTGTGTGTAAGCATGTGAGTGTGTGTCAGTATGATAGCGTGTGTGTAAGCGTGTGAGTCAGTATGATAGTGTGTGAAAACGTGAGTGTGTGTCAGTATGATAGCGTGTAAGCGTGTGAGTGTTTGTCAGTATGATAGTGTTTGTGTAAGCGTGTGTGTGTGTCAGTATGATAGCGTGTAAGCGTGTGAGTGTGTGTCAGTATTTTAACGTGTGTTTTAGTGTGTGCGTCAGTGTGTAATTATGTTAGTATGTTATGTATGTCTGTAAGTATATTAGTATGTATATATATATATATATATATGTAACTCTGGGGGAGAGGTATATATGTGTGTATATATATATATGTTACGGGGAGGCGGGGTCTAGCTGTGTGTGTAACTGTGGGGGAGAGGTATATATGTTAGTATGTATATATATATATGTAACTGTGGGGGAGAGGTATATATGTTAGTATGTATATATATGTAACTGTGGGGGAGAGGTATATATGTTAGTATGTATATATATATATATATATGTAACTGTGTGGGAGAGGTATATATGTTAGTATGTATATATGTAACTGTGGGGGAGAGGTATATATGTTAGTATGTGTATATATATATGTAACTATGGCGGAGAGATATATGTGTGTATATATCTATGTTACGGGGAGGCGGGGTCTAGGTGAGTGTATATATATTTATGTATGGGAGGAGCTTGAGGGCCCCGAGTCCGTGACATGACCCCACGCGTGTCAGAGCCGAGAGACCGGATTCGCTCTCCGCGTATTTAGCGGCAGCGGGTTCTGTTAGTCAGGCCGCCTGTGATTGGCCGGCGTTACGCACCGGGCAGTATTCCGGCCGCTGATTGGCGCCAGTCCGGGAACTTCCCTGACAGGACAGCTTCTGGAACGGAGGGCGAAGGACGGAACCGGGGGAAGAGAGCCAGTGCCGGGTGTGCGGCGGAGCACATGGGGCTATTTACCACAATGTGCGGGGTATGAGGGATTAACTGCCCTTAGCTGGGTCCCTGGGTAAGTACGGAACCCTTTGCCTTCCCCCCCGGCGATTGCCCCTCTATGTTTACCCGTGCTCCCCAGTCACCTATTACCCCCTCCCTTCATGTTTACCCCAGTCGCCTATTACCCCCTCCTTCCATGTCTGCCCCCTGCTCCCCAGTCATTTATTGCCCCCCCCTCCACGTCTGCCCCCCAGTCACTTATTGCCCCCCCTCCACGTCTGCCCCCTGCTCCCCAGTCACTTATTACCCCCCCTCCATGTCTGCCCCCTGCTCCCCAGTCACTTATTATCCCCCTCCATCCATTTCTGCCCCCTGCTCCCCAGTTGCTTATTACCCCCTCCCTCAATGTTTGCTTCTGGGTCTCCCCCCCCCCCCCCCCCCCTGTGATTGCCCCACTTCTTGATTAGGAGCCACTGTGTGCATGGAGTCGGGGATCAGAGACAAAACACCATGGGGGCATTAAGCGGAAGGCTCAGTATCCAGAACTGCCCCCTCGGCCTCAGGCCTTGTTACCGCGTTTTTAGCTGCCCCATCTCCTCGTGGAGGATGCTTTCGATGATGTCATGTAAGGGGTTAATGTCTCCTGCTGGGCCAGGGGGGGGGACTCGCCTTGTTCGTATTGCCGTTACGGTGTATTCTTGTGTTTTCTAGGTGTCCGCGAAGCAGCTGAGCTCTTCCTCCAGACGTATTTTTGCCGGGGTATCTTCCAGCTCTGGGGCAATTATTGCTGACCTTGCCATGTCGGAGGAGTGGGGCCAGAAGAAGCTGCCCCCGGAGGAGGGGCGCTATGACTCTGGGATAGCAGACTCAGTCCAGTCCTTGTCTGAATTCGGAGCCTCCAGGTTCCCCTCCCTGCCGGAGGCAGAAGAGCCGAAGCTTCAGGATCCATCCACGCGGGGGGCAGATTCCGCCAAGCCCGGGGTGTTCGAGGCCCACGAGCTGGACAGGACGGACTCTGTGTATGGCTCGTCTTCAATAACGGAGTCGCTGCGCGCCACGTGCGTGCTGTCTATTGCCCCCCAGGGGGGTAAAACTGATGCTGAGGGGGTGAGAAGAGAGGAGCCCCAGGAGCTGGAAGGCCTGAGCTACCTGTCTGAGGAGGGAGACACGTGAGTTTCCCATTCTCCCCCCAACCCCCCCCCCCCCGCGACTTGCGCCCGTGACTTGCGCCCGTGACCGTCTCTGGGGGCCGGCGGCTCTTCGCGCATGCTTATTGGGAAATCCCCACCGGCCCTCGGTGTCCGTAGCCCTCCATTCCCCTGACGCAGGCTGTCGCTAGGTGTTATTAGCCACGCTGTTTAACCCCTGGGGTATTTTTCTTGGATTAACGCAGGTGATTACAGTCCAGTGAGTCTCCTCAGTGTTATAACAGATTGCAGGTTCTGCCTTTTGTTTAATTGTTACTATAGAAACCCAGAAGCCGCCGGCACATAGGCCCCCGTTGGCCCATCTAGTCTGTAAGGAATTAATCAGTTGTTGGTCTCGTCTTAGATTCAGGAGCCGTATGTCTATCCCATGCATGTTTTAATACCCTCACTGTATTACCCTCTACCACCTCTGCTGGGAGGCTGTTAAAACTTCCTTTCATTACATAGCCTCTGACCTCGTACTGGTGGAAGGATCAGGCAATCAGAGGAGGCCCTCACTCCGCGGGAATAGCTGCTGATCATTTATTCGTACCCCAGGGGACCCCGTGCAGAGGAGTCACTGGGGGGTCCCAGGAAATTGGAGGAGGAGGGGATTCCCTCCTGTCACCTTCACTGTTTGTCATGGAGAGAGAGTGCAACGGTGACACTCACACCCCCCAGCACGTGGCAGAATCCGACCCACAGGGGCACAACTGCTAACGGCGCATCACCTCCGAGCGTTAACCCTTTACTGTCACAAAGCTTCCACGGCTCGGCACACGGGGAACAGCCTTTATTCTTAGGGCCTGGTGTACTGAATGGGGTTTAGGCAGCCAATGACCCCAGCTGCAGTTTAGAAGAATGGGGGAGAGTGCGGCGGCTGCAGTTTAATGTTAGAGGAATGGGGAGAGTACGACGGCTGCAGTTTAATGTTAGAGGAATGGGGAGAGAGCGGCGGCTGCAGTTTAATGTTATTTCCTGTGGCGCTCGGGTAGTAACGCTGCATCTTCCGTGGCGTGTTTTGGGTACAATGTGGCGTTTCGTGTAAATGGGGAACAGGAAGTGGATTCTCAGAACGGGCATCCAGAATAGGAATGACCGGACTCTGATCCTGCCGGGATTCTCGCTTTTCCTCCTCTGCCTGGGTGTCTGATCAGAGCAGGGGGGAGGTTTCTTTTCTTATACATAGAAAAGTTCTCCCGGCAGGAAGTGCAAGAAAAACTCCTTCCCCCGCAGCTCGCGTGTCCCGGGATGTTTACAGATCAGTAGATCTATTAGAATCCCCTCTTATTGTGTATACAATGGGAGCGGCCGCCCCAACTTCCTGTTCTCAGGATCTGCAGGATTATTCCTCCCCATTCGGTTATCTCTCCCCTATTCTATTTTTATAAAATCTGTGTTCTGCTACCAGGGGGTCTTTCAACCCCCAGGTCTAAAAAGCAAAAGGGCTCCCCCGGCAGAGTTTGGGGGGCTCCCCTGTGCTGTTACTCCCCCGGCAGGGCACGGGGCCCCGCGCTGTTTACTTCCTAAACCGGTCTGGCAGAAAGTGAAAGTTCCCCAGGAAGCGGTCGGAGTTATTTTGAAATCTCGGTGGAAATCCCCTGCTGTCTGCAGCGTGAGTCACGTGTCCGGCTGGCAGCGGCGGCCGTCTCTCTCATTCCGGCCCGGGGCGTCTCTCTCATGCCGGGCGATAAAAGTATCGCGTCGTGACTGTTGTGTTCTGGCTTTTGAGTCCTTGTAGCAAGAGATAGAATGCCTCTGTCTTAATCACCCAGAGAGATTTTCACTTATTAAAGCAGGGGGGGGGGGGTGCTGTGGCTGTTGTGACCACGTTAAGAAAATGGCCAACGGCTGAATAAAGTGCACCTCCTTCCAGCGGAGGCCGCCGAGCGCCTGGGTCGCAGTGACACGAATACGCTCTGTCTGCGCATGTGGAGCCCTCGTCGGATTGGTGGGAGTATACCATGTGGGTGCAGGTGTTCAGCCATACATTAGCCATACGGTACGGAACAAGAGGCCCCCTGCTGGCCACAAGTCCTGTTACCGTGAGTAATGTGATGCGTTTCTCCCGCAGGATCTTGCACCTCGCTGTCATTCACTCCATGCAGGAGCTGGCGCTCTATTTCATCGCCGTGGCCCCCAAGGACGTCCTGGATATCCAGAATGATCTGTACCAGGTATGTGGCCCCAGCCTTAACCGTTTGAGCAGCAGAACGCTTTAAAATGCCCCGCGGTCACGTTACAGGGTCACCGGCCGTGGGGCGAAACGCTCTGCCAGGAGCCACGGCCTTTTATTAATTCTGCGCAGGAAGCGCATTTAGGAGGCGGGCGCCGTTTAACTCTCTAATTATCAGATGGTGGAAACTCCCGTCTGTGTCACCCCGCAGTGGGAGGGGCAGACGCCGTGTCCCGTAGCTCTCTCCTGTCTGTCACCCCGCAGTGGGAGGGGTGGACGCCGTGTTGCAGTGCTGGCGTGTGATGTACCTGATCTGTAAGTCTTTTCCCCCCGATTTCTCTCAACCTGCCCCCCCCCCCCCGCAGACGCCCCTGCACCTGGCTGTTTACCTGGATCAGGTGAAGGTGGTGGAGTCTCTGGTGGAGAAAGGAGTCAACCTGGAACTGCAGGACAGGAAGGGCAACACAGCTCTGCACGTGGCCTGCGAGAACCAGCACTTGGATAGTGCCAGGATCCTGCTCCAGGGGCCACGGGGCCCCCAGAACCTTCACCTGCAGAACTGGAATGGTAAGAGGCGCCTCATTTGTGTAAAATTGTTGTAGAAAACACATTTCTGCCGAAAGAGGAGCGCGGGCCGGCCGATTTCACTTATACTCCGCGTCCCACAGTATACGGGGCCCGCAGGGTAACAGCGCTGCAGAGAACGGGAGGCGCTGCGCTCTCTAGTGCTGCTGCAGAGATCAGTCTGTCTCTGTCACCCGGGGGGGGGGTCTGCACTCTCAGGATGTGTTGCTACCGGTCGGTTCCTTTGGGCTCATGGGTCTGCACTGAGACGTTTTGGAACCTGCGCCGCTCTCCTTTCTCGTGAAGAGCCTTCTCCTGCAGCTGCGAGGTAAATAGTACCTCAATGTCTCTTTCTGATTCTCGTTATCTCCTCAGGTCTGGCCTGTCTGCATATCGCCACCATGAAGAGAGACCTCTCCCTCACCTCTCTTTTACTGGAGCACGGAGCCGACATCAACGACCAGGTGACGGTCTAGTTCTGCACTAACCCCCGAGGTCTCTCTGACCCTCTCCTCCCCGTCTCTTGTTGGGCTCCTTTGCTAAGTTTGTGTCCTTTTGAATGCAGGAGGGCACCAGCGGGAAGACCCCCCTGCATCTGGCGGTGGAGATGCTGGACTCCGCTCTGCTCGCCCAGTTATTACAGCATCGCCCCCAAGTGGACGCTCTCATGTATAACGGCTGTACCCCTCTGCATCTGGCAGTGGGCCGGAAGGACGCCGGTTTGGCCCGGCTGCTTTGCCAAGCGGGGGCCGATACCCTGCAGAGGAACCGCGAGGGGGACACCCCCCAGGATCTGGCAGAAGGAAATAATCAGGTGGGGGGCCGCAAGCACTTTACATACACCAGTGGTAACCCTTTGCCTGCCGGATGTTCAGGGCATCTGATGGCGGTCAGGTTCCCGGTATTCGGTGATCATGCTCAACATTGAGTGGTGACCCCCGATGTAGCCCATTGGGAGGCGGGGCCCAGTGCGAAAAGTCTGTTGTAATTTCATGTGGAATTAGAATATAACGGGTTGGTGCCGAGGGCCGAGCGGCTGCCTCGTTGTGTTCCAGCCGCATTATACCCAACCTTCTCTCCCTCCATACAGACTTATTAAAAAGTAAAACGGTCTCCGTGTCTTTTCCCCGCAGCTCCTGGCTCTTCTGCCGTTCGATGACTTGAAGATCTCCGGGAAGCCGGTTGTGACATCGGCGTGAGCCGTTGCTGGCTGGGGGGAGCTCACTGCGCAGGTTCCCCGACACTCTCTGACTATAGACGCTTTGGATCAGGACACAAATAAATTAGACGGTGAGGAGGGAACCATTAATCACGGGGGGACCGGTGTGCTCTTGGCTCCCCGTTTGGCAGCACTCATAGCATGGATGAGCGTACCCCCTCTGCTCTGCTTCTTGGAGGCATCCGGCTGCGGAGTTCTGCTGACCAGCACTGGAGGATGTCGCGGCGGGGATTTACTCTGAGACGCTCTGTTAACCTGCTTCCCCGGCCTCTCCCAGATTCTGATCACCCAGTTAAAGATTCTAACGTTGGAGTTCTGGGCTGTGAACCCGGCGCAAGGGATTTCCGCTTTAACTCATTTAGTTAATCTGTTCTCCACGAGGGACCGCGTTGCAGCCAGTCCCTACATCAGCAGGATTTCTGAACCTCCCCGCAGGAGGGCCAGTGCCACTCTGCACCCCATACTTGATAAGGCCAACGGGGGGGGGGCACCTTACTGCAGCACAGACGTGGAGCCTGGATTTGTTGCCCCACTGCCCTTCTCCTGCGTGTCTGGGAATCACTTGTCAGGATGTACTTTAGCTGCCATGTTTGTTCCTGAGGCTTTGTTATGCTGCTGTGTCTGCCCCATATCCGCCGCCAGTATACTCACCAGACGCTGTGTCCCCCATAATCGGCTCTTGTGGCTCTGTGACCCCTCCGGTATTCTAATGTATTTACCATAAAGGACATTATTTATCAAGGAAAAGAGCAATTCTTGGACAAACTCAATACGGCGGAATCACATTCCACTGGTTTTTATGGCAACTACACCAAGTAGCACTTTACCCAAACCTCGCCTCTCCTTAACCATTCGGTTTCTTTCTTAAAGATTCCACTTATGTTACAATAAAAATAAACGCTGCGGACAAATAAACCTAAAGCTTTGTGTAACTGCCCATTTTCTGGTGTTTTTCCTGTGGGTGACTGCGTATAGAACCGGCTGTGTATAATGTATAGGTAAATTAGCGAGCCGGCCCCCTGTATAATGTATAGGTAAATCAGCGAGCCGGGGCGCCTGTATAATGTATAGATAAATCAGCGTCCAGGGGTCCCTATTCAATGGCATCTCCAGCCTTGCGTTAGACATGCATTTTTAACTACATAATCTGTACTTATCTCTTTGAAGTAAAGACTGTGATTGAAATCTGATTAAAAACTAAACTGGCAGTTATTTTTCATTATTTAACCCCTTCAGTCCCCTATGGACGTACTGGTACATCCAAAAAACACATCCCAAGAATCCCCTATGGACGTACCAGTACGTCCTGTCCTTCATGCAGTGGCGTTGCCGGCTTTCTACCGTCTGATCTGATGTAACGGCTTCTGGCACGAACGCCGTAAAACTGTTACATCTTTAAACACCCATCGTGCGATCGGGCATTCCCTCGGAGGACAGGATATCCCTGCAGGGGATGAGAGTGTCCTCTCATGCTGAAAAACGAAAAGGAGAAAAGAAATGGTAAGTGATTTAAAAAAATAAATTCACTAAAATACGATAAATAATTAAAAAACCAAACACATCACTGGCATCAATAACATTCAAGAGGACCTCTAACCATCAAAACAATATATATATATAAAAAAACCTTACATCCCACTGCCCTAACACAACCCCCAAACCCCTTAAGCCATAAGCATAAAAATTCTACGAATAATGTACACTTTATAGTATGCTCCCTATAAGTGCCGGGAAAGTCTGGAAAATCTATATAAATGAGGTATTTCTGAAATCAGGAATTGATAAACTTGGAGGGGATTTTCTGTCGCTTTACCTAATTCTGTGAGGTAAAAAAGTGTTTTTTTCTTTTCTAATTTTCGCAAGTTTTTAGCTGAAAATTTAGAATGAGAAATGTAGTAATCATGTAACTATGGCATATCTCTCCTTGAAACAACGATATATAGTTTACACGGATGCACTATTCACAGGAAAAGAGAATAATCGCTGAACCGACAAAAATGGCAAAATTGCTCCGGGACTTGAGGTACCAAAAACCCCTGGGATTGAAGAGGTTAATATGGACCATGCAGCCGATATATATATAAATATTAGCCCCTGCTGCCTATATATATTTGCACCTGCTGCCAATTATATATATAAATATTAGCCCATGCTGCCAATATATTTTATAGTGAAAAAATTGGACCCTACCCAAGCATTTCCTTGAGCCCCGCTCCACGCTCCCTAGCATGCAATCCCTCCCTCCGCTACCACACCAAAAAAAAAATATTTGCCACACTGACTGCAGATCAGGGGAAGTGAGAGTCGGTGCCGTCTTCCCTCCTTCTGACAGCAAGGCGCTCCGTCTTGCTGTTTGTTGGTGCAGTGAGTCCTCCCCGCGGACAGAGGGCGCTACGGTGACGCTCCGCGAGGCGCTCTGTCCCCCAGTAGCTGTTTGTTGGTGCAGTGAGTCCTCCCCGCGGACAGAGGGCGCTGCGGTGACGCTCCGCGAGGCGCTCTGTCCCCCAGTAGCTGTTTGTTGGTGCAGTGAGTCCTCCCCGCGGACAGAGGGCGCTGCGGTGACGCTCCGCGAGGCGCTCTGTCCCCCGGTAGCTGCTTGTTGGTGCAGTGAGGGCTCCAGCTCCGCTCTCCGGTCAGAGTCCCGGATCCTTAGCCATGGGGGGCAGGTAGGTGTCGGGCTGTGGGGTGATGTCACTGATGCAGGCGGCTCCTGGTGTGCGGGGGTCGGGTGTGTACGGACTGTGGAACGGCGCCGGGTAGTTTATAGCCAGTCTCGGGGTAAATGGGCAGACTATCTGAGTTAATGATATCTGAGCGTCCCGATTGGTTCTTTTCTCCCCGCTTTATCACAGCTGGAATCCCTGCTTGAATTCAGGTGACTTAATTCAGAATATATTTACCTCCCGACAAGTCACGGTTTCCATGACAACAGTTATCAGGACCATTTGGTGCCTCCATTAGTGAGTCCCTGCGATAGGCTTTGTTGGGCTATTAAAGGGTTAACGAGGGGCAAATAATTTAGACGGTTACCTGGAGGCAGAAAGGCTCTTCTTAAAGTGGCGGCGGCGGCGGGGGGGGGTTCAGTAACAACTGCGGCCCCCGTCAGTCTGTATGTCTGTCTGTCCATGCGTGTGTGCCCTGTCTGTGCGCACGTGTGTTATGTCTGTGTACGTGCCGTGTGTCCTCCCATGTGTTATGTCTGTGTTGCGTATGTTTTGTGTGTATACGTGCGTGTTATGTCTGTGTTCCGTGTGTACGTGCCGTGTGTCCCTGCTCCGTGTTTTTATTGCCGCCGCTCCCCGCTTTATGGTTCGGGAGTTCTCACTTTATGCAATTCCTTTACTCTGCCTGGACTGCTTCCACTGGGAGTCCATTCCTGGTATCAACTTCCCTCTCTGGGGGGTCCGCTTCCCGTTACCCGTCTGTCTACCACTAACCGTTTAGTTAACATGCTCCGGTCTCATATGCCTGATGTATGTTTTGTTATTGGGGCCACATGCCGTGTTAGGGGCCTCTATGCCTGATACCCATTGGGGCCCTTGAGGGGTATTTCCCAGGCTGGGCGCAGGCATGTGGCATGACACGTTAACCCTTACACACGTTAGTGACACGTAACCTCACTGCCTCCCTCCCCCGCCCTGTCGCCCGCACTCAATCCTCTCTTTATCCCCCCACCCTTGGCAGCCTGCAGACAGACCGGGCATTGTGTGCGCGGAGTCTGAACCCCAGCGGCCACCAAATGGTTAAACCGGATTCTGATCTCTGTTAATTCAGATTAAAAAACAGGGGGGGCGATGGAGAGAGAGGGGGGGGGGGGAGAGAGAAGAGGAAAAGGCGAGAAAGAGAGAGATGGGGGGAGACATTTAAATCAATAAAGGGTTAATAAAGGACGGGAGGGAATTTATTTCAGAGGAGGAGAAAAATTACAACAAGAGGGCGGAATCTAACACTAGAGAGTCAGAGACTGAGATGGAGGGGAGTTTTACTTTACTGAGAGGGTGGGAGATAAGTGGAGCAGCCTCCCAGCAGAGGTGGTAGAGGGTAATACATGCATGGGATAGTCATATGACTAGAAGGGCCAGATGGGGCCGATGTGCCGGCGAGTTCCGGGTGCGGCCAGTACGGGGTGCGTTATTCTTACTGGTTTCCACAGCTGCTGCCTCCTCTGTTGGATAAGAGATGCCCCCCCATCCCCACTTATATAAAAGTTTTGGGGACATGAGCAGCCGGGGTTAGGAAGCAGCGGTAATGGCACAGGAAGTGGGGAGCGCGAGGCACAAAGGCTTCCCCTGTTGTTTGGAAGCATTTCTACCTCTATCGGTTCCGCAGAATAATCGCCCGCTATTGGAAGTGGCGCAGACGCGTTAATCCCTTCAGCCCACGATGTACCGCGCTGTCATGTAACCCTTTAATTTTTGCCCCTCTAACATACAAGACCAGGCCCCGCCTCTCACAGCCGTGCAGCAGGACCCACGGATACACGCCTTGTAACCGCTGATGCCATGTGATTGCTGCGCAGCGATTAGATGTTTCTGGATGGCATTTTATCTCCAAACCCCCCCCCCCCATCTCCACAAACTGCCAGACTGCACTGAGTAACGCTCATTAACCCATTGGGTGCCATGTGCTGCCCCATCTGCTCACTGCAGGGGCTACAGACTCACCTGACCCAAAATACCCCCCAAATATAACGCTTTGTCTCTCCCCAGCTCGCTGCCCCCCCTCTGCGTTCTGGGGGTGCTGCGTTTATTGGGGTGCGGGGCCGGTGTAACGATTTGTCTCCCCCCAGCTCGCTGCCGCTGCTGCTCCTCTGTGTTTTGGGGGTCTGCGCCGAGGACCCCCCGCCTGCGGTTCCTGCGTCGGATCCATGGGGGGAGTTCTGGCTGGTGCGCTTCGTGGTGAACATTGCCGGTTATGGCACCATCCTGGTTCCCGGCTTCCTGCTCATCAAGTACTTCAAGCGCAGGAACTATCTGGAGACAGGTAAGGGCCCCTCTGTGGCCCCAGGATTTTGCCCCAGTACACGGCCCAGACCCCGTCATGCCCTCCCAAGACCCCCACAGCTTGGTGTCCTGTGAGTGTCACGTGTCTCATGTCGGCCGCCGGGCTGGAAGGGGTTCTGCCGCCCGTTGTGAGTCTCTTTCGATGCGTTTCTGCCCCTCTCTGCTGCAGGCCGCGGCCTCTGTTACCCCGCGGTGAAATCCTGTGTTTTTGGGAATGAGTCCAAGTCTGCTGCCCCCGAGGAGCCTTCATCCGCCACCAGGACGGACGCGGACCCTTCGACCACCCAGCAAGCCTTCAGACTGCTCTTCTGTGCAGCGGGACTGCAGGTGAGACCTCGGGGGTGTTGGTAGTGAGACGGACCGTGTATATGCGTAGCGTCTCTGCGTTCCCGCGTTGCTCACCCTCTTTTGTCGCTTCCGTTCGTTCAGATTTCCTACCTGACGTGGGGCGTCCTGCAGGAGCGGGTCATGACGCGCACGTACGGCTCGGAGGAGGGTGGCCGCGGCGAGCGCTTCCGGGACTCCCAGTTCCTGGTTTTCATGAACCGGATCCTGGCACTGACCGTGGCCGGAATGTACTGTGCCTTCACCAAGCAGCCCCGCCACGGCGCCCCCATGTACAAATACTCCTTCGCCTCGCTCTCCAACATCCTGAGCAGCTGGTGCCAGTACGAGGCCCTCAAGTTCATCAGCTTCCCCACCCAGGTCCTGGCCAAGGCGTCCAAGGTCATCCCGGTCATGCTGATGGGTAAACTGGTGTCTCACAAGACCTACGAGTACTGGGAGTACCTGACGGCCGTCCTCATCTCCGTCGGGGTCAGCATGTTCTTGCTGTCCAACGGCGGAGGTGCTCGGGCTTCCGGAGTCACCACCTTCTCCGGCGTCGTCATCCTGTCCGGCTACATCATCTTCGACAGCTTCACGTCCAACTGGCAGGACTCCCTGTTTAAGTACAAGATGTCCTCGGTGCAGATGATGTTTGGGGTGAACCTCTTCTCCTGCCTGTTCACGGTGGGCTCTCTGCTGGAGCAGGGGGCCTTGGTGGAAGCCGCTCGCTTCATGATCCGCCACCCGGATTTTGCGTTCCACGCCTCGCTGCTCTCCGTCTGCTCGGCCTTCGGTCAGCTCTTCATCTTCTACACCATCAACAAGTTCGGGGCGGCCGTTTTCACCATCATCATGACTCTGCGTCAGGCCCTGGCCATCCTCCTGTCCTGTCTGATCTACGGCCACCCGGTCACCGCGGTGGGAGCGGTGGGCTTGGCCGTGGTCTTCCTTGCGTTGTTCTTGCGGGTCTACGCCCGGGGGAGGATGAGGAGGAAGGGGAAGAAGGCCGCGGACCCCCCGGCCGTGCAGAAGGTGTGAGAGGGACCCGGTGGCCAGGAGGACCCTTGTATTTGGCGTTAATGGAGCCTTTGCCGGTAGTCGGCGGAAACGCAAAGCGCTCGCCTTGGACTTTTTTTTCCTTTCTTCTTTTTAATTATTACTCTTTTTAGCGTTTGTCGCTTTGAGTCCCGCAGAGTCACAGACTGAGAGGGAGACTAACGTGACCTCAGCTGCACCGGCTCGGGGAGGACGTTGGCCACGCGGCCCCCGCTGGCTTTGTGTAATTAGGAAGGAGGAGGGCGTTAACCTCGTGACTTGTTATTTTTATTCATTCCTGTGCCGGGCTCTTCTATTAAATGGTCCATTTCCTTATTGTGCCTCCTCTTGTCGTATCTGCCCCTATTGTGAGTCGGGACACCGGGGGCAGCTTCCTGGGGCTGTTGGGCAGATGAATGAATTCAGTTATATGAATTTTTAGTGATGGTTCCGGGTTTCACTCTCCAGGAAGGAGACCCCGTAGGAGCTTTCACGCTCTGGGGGCCGGGGGGCTTATGTATGACTAGCCTGACGGAGCTCTCAGGGTTAATATATATATATATATATATATGTATATGTATATATATATATATATATGATGTGTAGGGGTTGGCCCCGCTCTTACCGTGTATTATATGGCCTGGGTGACCAGGGGCCACCTAACCACCCCCTCCCCAGCAGGGGCCCTCAAACTGTGGGGCTCAGCACGAGTATGGGAGATCAGCAGACGCAGAGAAGTCACAGCAGTCTCCCTTTCAATCGGCGATTGAAATCGGCGATTCAATCGGCGATTTTCAACGCGTTTCTGCCCCCCCGGGGGTTCATTTCTCTCTCTCTCTCTCTGCCGAGATCCTCGTTAATTCTCGTTCTGACTCAATCTGTGATCCACTGACCGGGAACCGCCGGCCGACGCTCCGGGGCATTTATTAAAGAGACAGGGGCTTTACACACACGCTGCGTCCACACAGCCACTTCCCTGTAAATAGACTTTGTGCCCTACTGTGGGGTATTTGTGTAACTGAGCGGGGCATTTAGGAGAATAATGGGGGTTATTAACCCTGTTTAATTTATAAATTCGTTTTCCTGTGCTATACACATTATCGGGGCTTTTAGGGCTGTAGAACCCTGCGATCCCCTCATACCCGGCAAACATTCTGACCTCCTAGAGAAGAGGGTCTTTGGGGGTGTGGGGCCCAGAGAGGGACTGGACAAACTGAACAGGGACAGTGGGTAGGTATGCATGACATGTCGGGAATTCCCCCACCTTAAGGAAGTGGCTGACTTGTTGCGTGATGAATTGCGTGTTTATCAGTTAATTGCCCCTGCAGACACTCCCTGCCCTGGGGGGGGGTTCTAAGGATTTAAACCGGCAAATAATTGCCAGTAATAATAATAATAATAAAACACGTCAGCTGATAACGTAACTTAAACCGGGGGGGATCATCCTCGCTGCATTGTTTTTTTTTTCTCTTTTCTTGGTGTCCCCATCAGAATCACGAGAGACCTTTAATCAGTTACTGCCCGGCTATGAGTAGGCGCTGTACTTCCCAAAATGGGATGGGGTAAAATTTGGGGAGAATGGTAGGGAGGGTATATGTATTTCTTATGTTTCAGTTCATGTGGGGTTTAGCTTTTTCTTGCTTATACAGTTTTCATTTCTCTATGGGGGTTCGGAGAGGGTGAGAAAGCCTTTAAGTTGTGATACGCACAGGGTGTCAACTCCCCACCAAAGCGATATATTTTGGACTTCCTTAAGAGATAAAACTTTACGCTTTCACCCGGGGTCGATCCACTGCTCATGAACCTTTTATTTAATCCTTTTAAATTCTCAGCCAATGGGTGTGTGAGGAGCACGGCTGCAGCGCCACCTGGTGGGCATCTCTAGGAAGTACCTTTAGTGATTCAGCCACCTGTATACTGCCCACCCCCATGCAGATCCGGGGCAGGGGTATCAGAGGGGCATTTTTAACCTTATCATCGGACACACACAGCCTATAAATATATATATATATACTCACACCGTCCCTACACACTCGCCCTATAAATATATATATACTCACACCGTCCCTACACACTCACCCTATAAATATATATATACTCACACCGTTCCTACACACTCACTCACCCTATAAATATATATATATATATATACTCACACCGTTCCTACACACTCGCCCTATAAATTATATATATATATAAATATATATATATACTCGCACACAGGACGGGGCTGTACATGAAACCAGCCACGTCGGTGAATCCCGAACATCGATCGGCTGCATAAACCGGCGACGGGCGCATCCCCCTTACTGGAGCGCAGAAACCCAGAACCTGCCGGCAGCTCAGAACCATTTGGCATTCAGGAGCCGTATGTCTATCCCAATGCGTGTTTACATTTCCTCACTCGATTACCCTCTACCACCTCTGTTGGGACACTGTTCCACTTATCTACTACTCTGTAAAGTTGAACTTCTTTACATGACATCCAACGAGACGCCCACACACGGCAGAAACCCGCGGCCCCCACGGGGAGGCACATCTCAGAGGCTCCAGCAGCTCTCCTCCGAGCCTGTGGCTTATACACCAGAGCGCTGCCTTCCAAAACTCTCTCCCTCGGCAGACCAATTACTTCGGCCCCCGCCGGACACCGAGGAGTTTATCCGGATCAGTCGAGCTTCAGGTCTTCCTTACGGAGGGCATCTGGAGACTGAGACCCGCATCGCCAAAACATAATCAGGAAGACCGCAAACGGTTAGGCCCCTCCCTGCGACAAGTTATTTCACAGACCAGAGACGGAGCCAGAAATCCACCAATCAGCGCATCGCGTTTATTTCCAATAAACCCCCCGTATCCGCAGACCGGGAAGCAGACGCTTTATGGCGATGCTAAGGAAGTCCGTTCCTCTAGACTTTCGTTAATCAAGCCTGTGGACGTGAATAAGACCGAGCCATTCTATTTCTCCCCACAGTCTGTATGAATAACTCATATAGCGGATGAGACGTTCGCGCACTTCATCCTCAGCATCCGAGCATAGACTTCTCCCCAATCAGTTTCTGAAGGGGATCCGCGGACCTCCAACCCAGCCGATAATTAACCATAAATCTCTCAGACTCCAACTTCAGTGTAAAAAGAACTTTATTTGCATTTTTTTTTTTTAATTTTACAACAAAAAAAAAAACCAGAACAAAAACACAGAACACGGACTCTCGGGAGACTGCAGGGCATTCGAGACGCCGAGGGACGTTTCATCCTAATCCACCCAAAGCCAGAGCTCCAGCTCCCCGTGGGGGGGTTTTACGTGGGGGGGGGGCTCACAGCAGTGTGTACGGTGCAGAGGGACCCACTCAGCCTGGTGACCGACCGGCAACGCAGCAGCGATACAACCGAGGAGCGCAGGGGGGGGGGGGGGGGGCAGCAGCCATTTCCATCGCTAAGCTTACGCTCCTTCTGGGTATAAATTAGGGGGAAGAGGGGACGGCGCCCCCAGAAGTGACATTTCCAGTCTATAGAAAGGATGCATTTTCCAGCCAGATACCCCCAGGGGACGCGGTGCCGACACAGAACTTGGGTTTTAAAAAAGAGGGCGAGGAGACAGCCGGGGTAAATTCACAGCTCGGGGAGAGACGATTAATCCACTTCCTCCATGCGAGACGCATCCTCTTCTCCTTCAAGAGGTGGGATGTCATCCGGGACGGCCGGGGTCGTCTCCTCCACGGCGGCTTCATCGTCATCAATACCTGGGGAGGAAAAGGACATTTAATCCGCGGCCACCATTCTGCCAAACCCAACCTGCATGCCAGCAGCTCCTTCTACAGCCACCCGCCGAACACCAGGGGCAGATCTGCTATAACCAGGGCATCTGCCCTCCGTGCAGTGGAACTCCGGCCCCTCCCCCAAACGTTATAATCTCAGACAGGGCAGCTGCCGACACCACCGACCAGCAGGAGGCGCTCTGTACTGGGAAGTTCCCCAATCTAGGGAGTAACGGGCTCCTGCTCACCAGTTAGACAGCCCGTGAGCAGCCGCTCCGGTCTCACTCACCCAAGCCCAGCTTGATCATCCTGTATATTCTGTTTGAGTGAGTCTGAGGATCCTCCAGAGAGAAGCCAGATGACAGCAGCGCTGTCTCGTACAGCAGAACCACCAGGTCCTTCACGGCTTTGTCGTTCTTGTCGGACTCGGCTTTCTGCCGCAGAGTCTCCACGATCGGGTGCTCCGGGTTAATCTCCAGGTGCTTCTTGGCCATCATGTAGCCCATGGTGGAATTATCCCGCAGAGCCTGGGCCTTCATGATGCGCTCCATGTTGGCGGTCCAGCCGTATGTACTGGTGACGATGCAGCACGGAGAGGACACCAGGCGGTTGGACACTGTCACCTGCAGGGGAAAGACGATGAGATGGGCAGCCAACAAACGGGTCCCGGAGGGGCTGTTAGGAATTGCCACCAGGCAGGACATGGCCTCCCCTCCCCCATATATGCGTGGCCAAGGGGGCCTCGCCTCACCTTCTCAACCTTCTTGTCCAGGATTTCCTTCATCAGCTTGCACAGGCTCTCGAACTTGGCCTTGTTCTCTTCCATTTTCTTTTTCTCGTCCTCGTCTTCCGGCAGCTCCAGACCCTCCTTGGTGACGGAGACCAGAGTCTTCCCGTCAAACTCCTTCAGCTGCTGCACGCAGTACTCGTCGATGGGCTCTGTCATGTAGACCACCTCAAAGCCGCGCTTCCTCACCCGCTCCACGAAGGCAGAGTTGGCCACCTGATCCTTGCTCTCACCTGAGAGAAAAGTTAGCAAATTAGCGACGGCTAGAAGCCCTAAATTAATGGCAAGGACCTTAAACGCAAGACGTTCAATCAATGCTGTAACACTCTGCAGCAAAGCAGATCAGGGAACCACCTACTGCTAAAAATTACACGAAGATAAGTCTGGAAACATAAATGCAGCAGAACATTTAATCAGGGGTCAGAGGCCGAAATGGAAAGTTTTACTTTACTGAGGGGGTGCCTCCCGGCAGAAGTGGTAGAGGGCAACAGTGAGAATTTAAACATGCATGGGATGAGACCAATGACCGATTAAGTTCTCTACCGTGGGCAAGGTGCTTACCGGTGATGTAATAGATGCTCTTCTGGTTCTCCTTCATGCGGGACACGTACTCTGTCAGAGAGGCCATCTCATCCCCGGTCTGGGATGTGTGGTAGCGCAGGAGCTCGGACAGCCTCTTACGGTTTGAGGAATCCTCATGGATGCCAAGCTGTAAGGAGAGGGAGCGGGTCAGACAGCGGTCCACAAGGAGCCTGATCCCCAGGAAATAAAAAAAAAAAAAAAAAAAAAAAAAAAAAAAAAGGCCCCCCGCATTCTTCCCCCAAACGGCGCTCACCTTGAGGTTCTTGGAGAAGGCCTCGTAGAACTTCTTGTAGTTGTCCTTGTCCTCGGCCAGCTCGGTGAAGAGCTCCAGACATTTCTTCACGATGTTTTTGCGGATCACCTTAAGGATCTTGCTTTGCTGCAGCATCTCTCTGGAGATGTTCAGAGGCAAGTCCTCAGAATCCACCACGCCGCGGATAAAGTCTGCGAGGAGGAGAGGACACTTAATACAAGACGCCGCATGAACACCAGAGTTACTTCATGGGGGACACTAGACCCTGCGAAGCCCTGGGAGGGCAATGGTTACCCCAGAACAGAGAGAAAAGGGGGCCACATGTCACTTACTCAGATACTCTGGGATCAGCTCGTCGCAGCTGTCCATGATGAACACTCTGCGCACGTACAGCTTGATGTTATTCTTCTTCTTCTTGTTCTCAAACAGGTCAAAGGGGGCCCGGCGGGGAATGAAGAGCAGGGCCCGGAACTCCAACTGGCCCTCCACAGAGAAGTGCTGCGGGAAGAAGGGTGATTAAAACCCCTTCTCTCACATAAAGGAGCAGCGAGCGGCCGCGCAGGTAGTGGGCAGGTTACCTTGACAGCCAGGTGGTCCTCCCAGTCGTTGGTAAGGCTCTTGTAGAACTCGCCATACTCCTCCTGGCTGATGTCGTCGGGGTTGCGGGTCCAGAGGGGTTTGGTCTTGTTCAGCTCCTCTTGGTCAATGTATTTCTCTTTGATCTTCTTTGTCTTTTTCTTCTTGTCCTTTCCCTCCTCTTCCTCATCTGAACCAACATCCTCTATCTTGGGTTTATCTTCACCCTCCTCCCCCTCCTCTTTCTCCTTCTCCTCTTCTGCCTCGTCGTCACTGATCTCCTTCTCTCGCTCTTTCTCAAGCTGTGGGGAAAGCGCATTCGTTAAGCATATCAATAGCTGCAGAGGTCTCTAGACGGCCGCCAGACCTCGCTATACGAGCTCTGAACGCCGCGCATGTCCCCAGCGACACCATTCGCTGCCCCACATGGTCTTTGTTAAGCAATTTACACCTTTACTCATGACCTGGCAGTATTAACCCCGTCCGTAAACCTCTAGTCAATAATTTTGAAGACCTTGCGGATGAAGTCTGCCCCCCCCCCCCATATGCGATATTAGAACTGCCCTGCCAGGTACTCACATAGAGGGTGATGGGGTAACCGATGAACTGAGAGTGCTTCTTCACCACTTCCTTCACACGCTTCTCCTCCAAGTACTCCGTCTGGTCCTCCTTGAGGTGCAGGACAACCCTGGTGCCACGGCCGATGGGTTCCCCTACAGAGAAAAGCAATCGTTAAGTTTCACCGATTCCCACAATGAATGTGAAGCCACGACAGTATCCGGACAGACATGGAAACACGCTCGAGTCCAACACCAGAGGTGGTGTGGTAAAGAAAAGCCCACATACTCTAAGATCTCTGCTGGTGAGCAGATCCAGGCAAAGTCTGGCAGGAGGACAGTCTATGGTCCAGCCAGTAGATTGTGAGGAACCCGTACTATAGCCACTCACCATGATCAACTTTAACGGTGAAGGAGCCCCCGGCAGAAGACTCCCAGATGTACTGCTCGTCATCATTGTGCTTGGTAACCACGGAAACCTTCTCTGCCACCAGGTAAGCAGAGTAGAAACCCACACCAAACTGACCAATCATGGAGATGTCTGCACCAGCCTGCGGGAAGAGAAGAGACCGTCACGGCATTGAACAGCCAATAAGAGCCACCGTGGGCTGCGGCCAGCTGCTGATCAACCAGGGCGCCAAACACGGTCTAGGCTGCCCATCCAAAGCGGGGACTTCGCCTTACCTGCAGGGCTTCCATAAAGGCTTTGGTGCCAGACTTGGCGATGGTTCCCAGGTTATTGATCAGGTCAGCCTTGGTCATGCCGATGCCGGTGTCCACCAAGGTAAGAGTGCGTTCATGGCGGTTTGGGATGATGTCAATCTTCAAATCTTTACCGCTGTCCAGCTTGGATGGATCCGTCAGACTCTCGTATCTGATCTTATCCAGGGCCTGAAACCCAAACACTGACAGTGAGACACCCCGACACCACAAACAAAGCCCAACGGCCCCTCACGGACCGGCTCACAAACCAAATGCAGCCGCCGAGAGCTCAGAGTCTGACGTGTAACAGCAGCACCCACCCCACCAACCACAATATTAGAGAAAGAGGCCCCCCATAAGGACCTCCACAGATAGTGTCGGGAAACGGGCCCCCAGCCGCGTCGATCGCGTTCGGGCCGACTCCAGCAGGAACACTTACATCGGAGGCGTTGGAGATCAACTCGCGCAGGAATATCTCCTTGTTGGAGTAGAAGGTGTTGATGATAAGAGACATGAGCTGTGCGATCTCAGCCTGGAAGGCGAAGGTCTCCACCTCCTCCTCGCCATGATGGACTTCTTCTGGCATCTGTAAGAAAGCCCAACGTCAGCCACCACTCAGCTATACATTATACAGGGGGCCGACTCAGCTATACATTATACAGGGGGCCGGCTCGCCGATTCAGCTATACATTATACAGGGGGCCGGCTCGCCGATTCGTCTATACAGCTGTTTTCACCTCACACACCGCAGGGGGCAGCACTATGTGGGCGAGGGGCTTTTCAGGAACCAGGGCTAATGGGGGTCACCCCCGGGGCACATTACACTCGGGTAACCCCGACCCCCCCGCCCCGTTATTTACCCCGGACAGCTCCAGGTCACCCTGACACAAGAAATGGTGCGTTTCCAAGATGGCGTCGCACTTGTTGCCGGCTCCTGAGCACGTGCACTGACCCCTCCCTCTAGGCAACCAGTCTAGAAGGTTCCAAAGGAGGGGCCTGTGGGGAATGGGCGGAGCCTGAAAGCTCACCACAAAGCGCTCTGCGGCTTATAGTGCGACGCCCCCACCTGCTGTGCCCCCCCGTCCCCTATACACAAAACAGCGTACCCCTATACACCGCCCCATCCCGTACATATAACGCTTACCCCTACACACCGCCCCATCCCGTACATATAACGCGTACCCCCTATACATACCGGAAGCTCCCCACCTCTATATACTGCCTCATCCCCTATATACCGCCTCACCCCCATAGATATAGCTCCAGCCCCTATAGCCAGCAGCACGCCCGGTATACCACCCGATGCCCTATAACCAGCCTCAAAAAAAAAAACCACAACAAGAGCCCCGGCACCACCAACACCCCGATAACAGCCCCAATACTGTATCACCCCCATAACCAAATAATTGCCCGGTATTATCCTCCCTTGTAAGCCCGGATTTGCCCGCTGTTACCCCATCCCCGGTACCTTGCTGTACGTCCGTGTCTTGTTCTTATGAATGAAGAAGGAACGAAACGGCAACCGGCGAGTTTATATAGCGGGACGGAGCGCGAGCCGGATCCCTCCGCCACCAACTGACAGCCGGAACTATATACTGACTCAGCCGGCTGTCCCTGCAGTAAACTGCGTGCCCGGCGCTATATGCCCCGTATATACCCCTTATATATCAAGTATATACCCCCTATATACCCCGTGTAACACCACCCCTATATACCCCTTACATATCCAGTATATACCCCTTTTATATCCCGTATATACCCCTTACATATCCAGTATAACGCACCCCATATATACCCCTTACGTATCCAGTATATACCCCGTATAACACCCCCCGTATATACCCCTTACATATCCAGTATAACACACCCCCTATATACCCCTTATATATCCAGGATATACCCCGTGTAACACACCCCGTATATACCCCTTACATATCCAGTATATGCCCCGTATAACGCACAGCACCCCGTATACACCCCTTACATATCCAGTATATACCCCGTATAACACACAGCCCACCCCGTATATACCCCTTATAACGTGCAGCACACCTCGTATATACCCCTTACATATCCAGTATCTACCCCGTATAACACACAGCCCACCCCCTATATATACCCTTTACATATCCCATATACACCCCATAGAATACACAGCCCACTAAGTATATACCCTGTATATATGCCCCTTATAACACACAGCCCACCCCGTATATAGCCTATACATATCCCGTATCACACACAGCACCCCGTACAACACACAGACTGCTCCCTGTACAACACACACTGGCTGTAATATTTATAAGAGTAATAAAATTAGATTGTAAGCTCTTGCGGTCTCTCTGTAAGGGGTTAACGCTCTATAGGTTGTTTATTATTATTGGATGGGTACGCAGGGCACTGGCTTTTACTGACAGTCCGTACGGTGAGCGGCCGCGGTTTCCAAGGTAACCAGGCCGGCGTCCCCTCCAAGCCGCATCCGCAGAGCCCAGAATTGATATAATCTGCGGGACTTTTTTTCTGGTGGAAGGACATTTGGCTGTTGGAGGTGCTGTGACTTTCTAGTAGTTTCTCTGTGAGTCCCGCCCCTATCAATCTAGAACCTACCTTATCCCCACCCATCTCATTATTATGCAGTTTCCCAGGCGGTGATGCTGGGAATTAACCCTTCGAGGCTTGTGCTGCTCAGTTCAGGCCGTGTGACGTAAACCGCGTGTATCAGATCACGCGTGGGATCTGCTGCATGATGCGGCCAACCGATTAGTAACGTAACCACAAGCTGCAGGGGCGTACCCGCTGTATCTGGCACCCGGGGCAGATTCGGTTTGTGCCACCCCCCCAACTTTAAGATGTAACCCCCCCCCAAAAAAAAAGAATGGCGAAAATATTTATTGTAATCTGCCGAAAAAACGAGAAATCTGAAAAAAAAAAAATTAATTAAAGCGTAACTTCCGTCACTATACACTGAGACGTACATCTACGTGATCGGCCTCTGAGCCCCCTCCGCCCCTGAAACAGCCTGCCTGTGCCTGCTCTGCCCCTGAAACAGCCTGCCTGTGCCTGCTCTGCCCCTGAAACAGTCTGCCTGTGCCTGCTCTGCCCCTGAAACAGTCTGCCTGTGCCTGCTCTGCCCCTAAACATTTTTGGCATTCACTCACTTTTTCATTCACCCATTCACTCTCCTGCACCTCCTCACCTCTCACATTTCACTGGTCGGGGGCCGGCCGACCAGCACTGGGGCCGCGCAGACGTCAGCCGACAGCCTCCTAACGCTGGCCGCCACGGTGAGCTACGACCTGTGTTATACCGCTCTATGAGACTGGCGGGAGTAACGCGTGGACGCTCTATGAGACTGGCGGGAGTAACGCGCGGACGCTCTATGAGACGGGCGGGAGTAACGCGCGGACGCTCTATGAGACGGGGCGGGAGTAACGCGCGGACGCTCTATGAGACGGGGCGGGAGTAACGCGCGGACGCTCTATGAGACGGGGCGGGAGTAACGCGCGGACGCTCTATGAGACGGGGCGGGAGTAACGCGCGGACGCTCTATGAGACGGGGCGGGAGTAACGCGGGGACGCTCTATGAGACGGCGCGGGAGTAACGCGGGGACGCTCTATGAGACGGCGCAGGAGTAACGCGCGGACGCTCTATGAGATGGCGCTGGAGTAACGCGGGGACGCTCTATGAGACGGGCGGGAGTAACGCGGGGACGCTCTATGAGACGGGCGGGAGTAACGCGGGGACGCTCTATGAGACGGGCGGGAGTAACGCGGGGACGCTCTATGAGACGGGCGGGAGTAACGCGGGGACGCTCTATGAGACGGGCGGGAGTAACGCGGGGACGCTCTATGAGACGGGCGGGAGTAACGCGGGGACGCTCTATGAGACGGGCGGGAGTAACGCGGGGACGCTCTATGAGACGGGGCGGGAGTAACGCGCGGACGCTCTATGAGACGGGGCAGGAGTAACGCGGGGACGCTCTATGAGATGCCGCAGGAGTAACGCGCGGACGCTCTATGAGATGCCGCAGGAGTAACGCGGGGACGCTCTATGAGATGCCGCAGGAGTAACGCGGGGACGCTCTATGAGATGCCGCAGGAGTAACACGGGGACGCTCTATGAGACGGGCGGGAGTAACGCGGGAACGCTCTATGAGATGCCGCAGCAGTAACGCAGGGACGCTCTATGAGACGGTGCGGGAGTAACGCGCAGACGCTCTATGAGACGGTGCGGGAGTAACGCGCGGACGCTCTATGAGACGGTGCGGGAGTAACGCGCGGACGCTCTATGAGCCGGTGTGGGAGAATACTTGTTTTTATTACTTTTTTTTGCGTTTTTAAAGGATTTCATCATTTATGTGAATGTACGTTTTCTGTGTGTATGGAGTTTATCGCCCCAAATGCATCATCCCCTCCCCCTCCCCACCCCGGGGGTCAGTGCGAGATAAAAAACCAAACAAACACTAAAGAATGGGCAGACACGATGAAAATAATAAAAAACTTATTTCAGCCGCACTAATAACGTGTTACATTTTCTGAAAAAACTCCGTTTCCTTTGTATGCAGGAAGCCCTTTAAATAAAGTTACAACCTTCTATAAAAAAAAAAGAAAAACAATTCACGATGCCAATTTTTGAAATTTTTCCAATAATAAAAAACTGTAAACTCTTAGAACTGTCAGTGAATGAATAATACGTGGGAATAGAAGACGTGGCCCGTGGCCCCCGGGATCCACAAACGCTGCAGAAACGGCATCGGAAGAGTAATGGAGTCTCTTGTGGACCCTGGCAGTGAAGGGTTAAAGTGGGTAGGCAGGATGCAGGCCCCTTTACTATTAGGGTTGAAGCCCCCCGTCTGTTTGGGGCGTCCGTTACAGCAAGACCCGCCCCTGCGGACCCCAATGAACGTGCCGCGTATATATGGGGCAGCTCGGCCCGAGCCTTCAGAGCGGACAGCGCGTGGGGTTTACTTGGCTTACGGGTGGGATTTGCCTGGGCCTGGGGTTTGCTGATTGTGTCCCGCAGTGGGTGGGAGAGAGGTAGCACCGGCTAGACGTGGTCAGGCTTCGGTACGTCCCGATCACACCAGGATCCGCAGAATGAAGGAGAAAGCGGCTCCCAAGGCCAAGCCCAGCGACAGGAAGAAAGCCATGATGGCGCCGGCCGTCTCCGCCTCCTGTACGTCCACTTTCCTGCGGGTGACAGAGAGACTTGAGAGACCTGTCCCGCAGGCACTGAGAGTGAGACAGGGGCAGGCCCTGCGCGGCTCCTCAGATTACTTACTTGGGCCCGAAGCACATGCACAGACTGGCCAAGTAGCCGTTGGACAGGGCAAAGATGACTATGATGCAGATGTACCAGGCGTCGTGGGCAAACAGGACGGGGAGGTAACTCCGGGGGGTGACATTGCACAGCATGAAGAGCGGCAGGAACACCACGCGGGCAAACACCAGCATCGGGAGGAGCTTACTGCCCGGCCCAGGCTAGGAACAAAAACAGCTGGGTGAGCAGGGCAAAGCAAACCCCTCCCACTGGCATCAAAACCCCTCCCACTGCTCAATGTAACTCCTCCTGTTCTTTTGGCCCTAACATTTCTCCTCTACCACATGGACAGCAGATCACCTGCCCCTCAGGGGAGGGCCTTATTACTCACCCACACACAGACAGCCGTGATGCTCCGCCCCACCCAGTCAAACGCGTTGAACAGCAGGAAGCAGGAGACAGGGATGAAGTACATACCTGGAGACGGGACACTATGTATTAACCCCGTGCAACCTCAGGCTGACCACGCGCCCAGCGCACACCCTGATCCCATCTTCATCACTACACCACCTCCACTTAATGCCCCAGCAAATCTCCCCCATCCAGGAATCGTCCAGTTCAGTGAACTCAGAATCCCACAAAAACTGCCCCCACCCCATGAATTGTCCCAATAAGTCTCCACCATGAATGTCGCTCCTCTAGAACTGCCCCTCTATGAATGGACCCTTACACTTGCTTAGCTGTCCCTATAGTTCCTGCCCTGAATATCCCCTCTGGCCCCACTTCTTACCCCCCCCCCCCTCCTTCTGAGTTGCACCCTACTTGGGGTGAGCTGTCGTCACGTTTGGTCGATGTATGGCGAGTCAAGTGCTTGTGGTAGCAAAATGCAGGGGTTACTGAGTATACTGTGGGTCCTTCCCGTCAAATTTCAGCGATGTCTGCCATGGCCCCTGCACCCCAACTGCCCCTCGTATATCACACGGTCACCCAGCCTGGGGTACCTGGGGCAATTCAGGATTCAGTCTCCTTGACCTGGTGACCATTCTCAGAATACAATCATTTAATGGCTGCTCCAAGAGGCCACGCGTGGCCCACGTACCACGTCCTGACCCGGCTCCTGTGATAAGGGCTTTTACCCTTTCTCCTAATCCCTGGGGCAGCTCGACTTACCCCACTGCGTGTCTCCGGCGATGGTGGATTTCACGTCCGCGGTGACTGATGGGAAGATCCCGATGGTGACGGTAAACACCAGGCAGACAGACATAGCCGTGACCCACATCTGCAAACACATGATAAACATGTAAAGAGTGGGCGTGGAGCGGTCTATAACCCCGTGGGGGGAAGGCCAGGGATTACTATTAATTTACAGGTGAAAGGGTGTGATTAAGGAAGTTTTTGGGGAGCCGTAGCCCCAGGAGGTGGTGGCAGGAGAGGGCGGGAGGAGAAGAAGGTAGCAGTAGATGGTAGGGGGAGGCGATGGGAGGAGACGGTGGGAAGAGAAGGTGGGAGGAAAAGGTAGCAGTAGACGGCAGGAGAAGATGGTGGGGGAGACACGGCGGGAGGAGAAGGTACCAGTAAATGGCGGTAGGAGATGGTGAGAGGAGGGGGCGAGGAGAAGGTAGCAGGAGACGGTGGGAGGAGGCGGGGGGAGAACGTTGCAGGAGATGGTGGGGGGAGACGGTGGGAGGAGATGGTGGGGGGAGACGGCGGTGGGAGTAGAAGGTAGCAGTATACGGTGGGAGGGGATGGTGAGAGGAGGGGGTGAGGGGAAGGTTGCAGGAGATGGAGGGAGGAGGCAGGGGGGGAGAAGGTTGCAGGAGATGGTGGGAGGAGGCAGGGGGGAGAAGGTTGCAGGAGACGGTGGGAGAAGATGGTGGGGGGAGACGGCGGTGGGAGGAGAAGGCAGCAGTATACGGTGGGAGGGGATGGTGAGAGAAGGGGGTGAGGGGAAGGTTGCAGGAGATGGTGGGAGGAGGCAGGGGGGGAGAAGGTTGCAGGAGATGGTGGGAGGAGGCAGGGGGGGAGAAGGTTGCAGGAAACAGTGGGAGAAGATGGTGGGGGGAGACGGCGGTGGGAGGAGAAGGCAGCAGTATACGGTGGGAGGGGATGGTGAGAGGAGGGGGCGAGGAGAAGGTTGCAGGAGATGGTGGGAGGAGGCGGGGGGGAGGTTGCAGGAGACGGTGGGAGGAGAAGGTAGCAGTAGACGGCGGGGGGGGAGAAGGCGAGGCGTTACAAACCTTCTTCAAGATACGGAGGATGGACTGTATTCCGGTTTCCGATTCTTTAGCCCCCCCGTCTGCTGCGTCTGTGGGGTACGGAGAGAAGTTACCACGAGACCAGCAGCCACCAACCGCCAATTCCCCCACCACACCCCAGCGCTCTCCCTCTATCCTCCCTCATTAGGTCACCTGGCATGCTATTCACCAATCATGTGGCATACTATTCCGCCAGTCACTCAGTGCTCTATTCCCCCAGTCACTCAGCGCTCGATTTCCCCAGTCACTCAGCGCTCTATTCCCCCAGTCGCTCGGCGCTCTATTCCCCCAGTCACTTGGCGCTCTATTCCCCCAGTCACTCGGCGCTCTATTCCCCCAGTCACTCGGCGCTCTATTCCCCCAGTCACTCGGCGCTCTATTCCCCCAGTTGCTCGGCGCTCTATTCCCCCAGTAGCTTGGAGCTCTATTCCCCCAGTAGCTCGGAGCTCTATTCCCCCAGTCACTCGGCGCTCTATTCCCCCAGTCACTCGGCGCTCTATTCCCCCAGTCACTCGGCGCTCGATTTCCCCAGTCACTCGGTGCTCTATTCCCCCAGTCACTCGGCGCTCGATTTCCCCAGTCGCTTGGCGCTCTATTCCCCCAGTTGCTCGGAGCTCTATTTCCCCAGTTGCTCGGCACTCTATTCCCCCAGTCGCTCGGCACTCTATTCCTTAGTCACGCTGCACTCTATTGCCCAGAGATTGACGTGGCGCTCTATGTCACGTGGTGCCCCTGCAGTCTCACCTTTGTGCAGGAGATCTTTCTTCATCTCCAGCGAGGTGTTGTTGTCTTTCAGGTTCTCCACCGTGTAATATCGGTAAAACTCCTGACACCAGAGAACAGGGAGAATCACACCGTGTCCCCACCCACCGTGGCCCCGCTCACCACGTTCCCTCGAACCTCCTCCCCGCCCACCATGTCCCTGCAAACAGCTGGCAGAAGAAGAGACCCGCGAGGCTTTAAGCTCAGCTCAGACCCCGGGATATATATCGGCACGTGGCTCACTGGGTACTCACCAGTTTGTTGAGCATTAGGTATGACAGGAGAGCTACGAAGATGACCGCGCAGGCTGTGATGAAATAGCCAAAAGCGCTGTCCTCCAATTTCGAGCCACCTGTGGAGACACATACTGGGATCACTGGGAGCCGGGGGGGGGCTTACTGGTGACAAAAGGTAAATGAGTGGGCTTACTGGGAGACAAAGGCGAAGCGGGTGGAGTTACTGGGAGACAAAACAAAAATGGGCGGGGTTACTGGGAGACAAAGGGGAAACGGTGGGGTGACTGGGAGACAGAAGGGAAATGGGTGGGGTGACTGGGAGACAAAGGGGATATGAGCTGAGTTACTGGGAGAGAAAGGGGATATGAGTGGGGTTACTGGGAGAGAAAGGGGATATGGGTGGGGTTACTGGGAGAGAAAGGAGATATGAGTGGGGTTACTGGGAGAGAAAGGCTCATACTCACTGGCCAGAGCACAGATCATGGAGAAAGCCGCAAACGTCCCCGCCAGACCCTGGCCGCTCATGATGGGAGTCGTATAACTGGTCGGAAAGAGAGCCGCCAATCCAAACAGACTGCCCTGCAAGAGAGCGCCGAACGCTGCCGGCGGCAGAGAGTCCAACAGCACCAGTGAGCGAGACACAATGACAGACAGACAGTGACCGACACACAGAGACAGCCAGTGATAATGACCGACACACAGAGACAGCCAGTGATAGTGACCGACACACAGAGACAGCCAGTGATAGTGACCGACACACAGAGACAGCCAGTGATAGTGACCGACACACAGATAGACAGTGCTGCACAGAGACACACAATGACACAGGCACGTGGTGACACACACACACACACCGTGCCACAACCCTTTACTCACAGTTGATGAAGACGATTTTCACCATGGTGAGAGTGAAGAACGTGGCTGGAGAGAAAGGGACGTTCACAAAGATGGCCGTTATCAGAAAGACCAGGAATATGGCGGCCAAGCTGCCCCCGATTCGGATCTTCTGGGAGATCCTGAGGAAGGGACAAGGTGAGTCTGGAGCATCGAGCTCGCCCACTGGTGGCCCGGCACCCCTCTCGCCGCAGCTCACCTGTTGTGCAGGAAGGAGTTGAGACACGTGAAGAGCAGCAGGGGCAGCATGGCGCACAGGGTCATCACATTGTTGAACTTGCTCTGCAGGTAGGTCTGCTGTGGGGGGGCTTCGGAGGACACGTTGCCGGCCCAGACTGCCGTCCAGGGTGTGACGCCATCAGGGCCCGGGATGCCGGTGGGATTTGTGGTCACAATGCCCAAGTCATTGTGGCGCTGGGAATGAGTGTCGTTCCCTACATCCACGTCAGCGAGACGGCTCTTGAAATACTAACAAGGGAAATGGTGTAGATTAGAGCATCAGAGACCACCACGGAACCCAAACCCAGAGACCACCACGGAACCCAAACCCAGAGACCACCACGGAACCCCAACCCAGAGACCACGATGGAACACAAATTCAGAGACCACTGAGGAACCCACACAAAGAGACCACTGTGGAATCCAAACCCAGGGAACACCATGGAACCCAAACCCAGGGACTACCACGGAACCAAATCCCAGAGACCACCGTGAGACCCAAATCCAGAGACCACCACGGAGCCCAAACCCAGAGACCACTGCAGAACCCAAACCCAGACACCACTGAGGAACCCAAACAAAGAGACCACCGTGGAATCCAAACCTAGGGACCACCATGGAACCCAAACCCAAAGACCACCACGGAACCAAATCCCAGAGACCACCACGGAACCCAAACCCAGAGACCACTGCAGAACCCAAATCCAGAGACTACGATGGAACACACATTCAGAGACCACTGAGGAACCCAAACAAAGAGACCACCGTAAAATCCAAACCCAGGGACCACCATGGAACACAAACTCAGAGACCACCGCGGAACCCACACCTAGAAACGACCACGGTGAGGCCACGGCTGATTTATTAGGGATTCTTACCATGGTAGCCGTCATGAAAAAGTTCCATGGCAGCAGCGTCCCGAGACCCAGCATGAAGAATATTAACCAGACGGCGTTGTACCTGCGCGGAAGAGAGGAGCTGACGTGAGCACCTGGTCTCACCATCAACAGAAGATGGACACCAAGAAACACGGCAAATACCGCGTCCCTCCCCACCACTGCCGGGTGCCGGCCGGACGCAGGCGCACAGCGCACCGATCCTCAGGGGAGCTTTATGCTCCTCACAAGCTTTCTGGAATTCCTGCACTGGGAGTCTGTTCCTGGTACCCACTGCCTTTTCTGTAAAGAGGAATTTTCTCCTGTTACCCCAGCCTTCCACCCTCTCAATCCCGCAGTCTAGCTCTGGGTCCCTCTTTTCATGTTCTTTAACCCTTTGTATGTGTCTCGTGTCTCCCTTATTGAGGCTTTTTAGACTTTCCTCGTACGTTTTGTTACTAAGACCCCCCAGAACCAGTCACAGGATTCTAGACGAGGGACATCTTTTCTCCCAAAAAGGAGGCGTAAATTTATTGGAACCAGGCTGTCCTAATAATATAAAAATCCTTTACTCTACAGACCCCTGTGTATCGGGGGAGGGTCGGTCCCCTGTGTATGGGGGGTCTATCATCTGTGTATCGGGGGAGGGTCGGTCCCCTGTGTATGGGGGGTCTATCATCTGTGTATCGGGGGAGGGTCTGTCCCCTGTGTATGGGGGGTCTATCATCTGTGTATCGGGGGAGGGTCTGTCCCAAGTGTCTCGGGGGAGGGTCTATCCCCTGTGTCTCGGGGGAGGGTCTGTCCCCTGTGTATCGGGGGTCTATCCCCTGTGTATCGGGGGAGGGTCTGTCCCCTGTGTATCGGGGGTCTATCCCCTGTGTATCGGGGGGTCTATCACCTGTGTATCGGGGGAGGGTCGGTCCCCAGTGTATCGGGGGAGGGTCTATCCCCTGTGTATCGGGGTCTATCCTCTGTGTATCGGGGGAGGGTCGGTCCCCTGTGTATGGGGGGTCTATCCCCTGTTTATCAGGGGGGTCTATCACCTGTGTATCGGGGGAGGGTCGGTCCCCAGTGTGTCGGGGGAGGGTCTGTCCTTTGTGTATCAGTGGAGGGTCTATCCCCTGTGTATCGGGGGAGGGTCGGTCCCCTGTGTATTGGTGGTCTATCCCCTGTTTATCAGGGGGGTCTATCACCTGTGTATCGGGGGAGGGTCGGTCCCCAGTGTGTCGGGGGAGGGTCTATCCCCTGTGTATCGGGGGAGGGTCGGTCCCCTGTGTATGGGGATCTATCCCCTGTGTATCGGGGGGATCTATCACCTGTGTATCAGAGGAGGGTCGGTCCCCAGTGTATCGGGGGAGGGTCGGTCCCCTGTGTGTCGGGGGAGGGTCGGTCCCCTGTGTGTCGGGGGAGGGTCTATCCCCTGTGTATTGGGGGAGGGTCGGTCCCCTGTGTATTGGGGGTCTATCCCCTGTTTATCAGGGGGGTCTATCCCCTGTGTATCAGAGGAGGGTCGGTCCCCAGTGTATCGGGGGAGGGTCGGTCCCCTGTGTATGGGGGGTCTATCCCCTGTGTATCAGAGGAGGGTCGGTCCCCAGTGTATCGGGGGAGGGTCGGTCCCCTGTGTATGGGGGGTCTATCCCCTGTGTATCGTGGGGTCTACTGTCACAGGGCCAGGCTAACCAGCTAATATTTGTGTGTGGAGTTCTTCCGGGTCACGGAGTACTTTTGTGTCCGGGTCCTGGTAATATTTTAAAGGATGTTTTTAAGTTATTGCCGGACTGAATGTGGCTGCAGGTCCGGCCTTCAAAGAGACAATCAGGTAACCCGGCTGGGGCTCTTAATCAGCCAGCACAGCCCTGTCTGCCCCGACGGCCCCCGCACTACAGGGGGGGGGGGTAACACAGGTGGGGGAACCCATCGTATCTCTTATCCCCGTACTGGATCCGTTCCCTGTGTCCTCCCTGAGCTGATGGGGTTTGGGGTTCTGGGTGAGTTGAGAAGTCTGGTAAAGGAATGTTGATTGAATTGAGGTTATATATAAAGTTCTGTGTGTTTGTAAATAAAGTTCTTGTTTTACTGTGAATGGCGGTCTGACTGATCCGTGGATAGCAGGAGCTCCGTATGAGGGACTGACTGCTGATTCCTCAAACAGGGGGACCCGGCCTTGGGTACGGAGACCCTATAACACCTTTCCCCTGTGTATCGGGGGAGGGTATGTCCCCTGAGTATCGGGGGTCTATCCTCTGTGTATTTGGGGTGCCCCCTGTGTATCGGGGAGGGTTTGTCCCTTGTGTATTGGGGGGGCTATCCCCTGTATTTGGGGTGCCCCCTGTGTATCTGGGAGTCTGTCCCCTGTGTATTGGGGAGTCTATTCCCTGTATATAGGAGGGGGTCTATCCTCTGTGTATTTGGGGTGCCCCCTGTGTATCGGGGGAGGGTCTGTCTCCTGTGTAGCAGGTATAGGATCTGTACCCTGTATATTGGGAGGGAGAGTCCACCCCTGCTGTATTACTGGGTGGTCTGTCATACGTTCATTATGCCCCTATCTGCTCCTATCTACCCTTATACCCCTGCTCGTGGTTACACTTACTTGTCTTTTGGAGGCTTGGCCATGATGAGTAACGGGTCACTCGGAGTCCGCAGAGTAATGGGCACCTGAGGGGAGACGTATACAGACATTACAATACCACGCAGGGCCCACTCACACACACGTGGATTACAGGACACGTTTGCACACACACGCACGTGGATTACAGGACACGTTTGCACACACACGCACGTGGATTACAGGACACGTTTGCACACACACGCATGTGGATTACAGGACACGTTTGCACACACACGCATGTGGATCAGAGAAACAAAAATAACAACCATTTTCTGCTGCAAAAAGATCCCACTTTCCAGAAAAAGATACACGAGGACGAAAAAGACCCAAAGTGGGGGCAAAATAAATCAGGAACCTTCATTTCAGGGATAACCCTCTTCCTGTGTGACGGACCCCGGAGGCACTGACACAGAAACTACCAACCCGACCAGAATGATCACATAAACCGATCGCCCGGAGGAATGCAGCTCAGTGTGTCCTCCCTGTATCTACCGCCCCGGATACACCTGTATCTACCGCCCAGAATACACCTGTATCTACCGCCCCGAATACACCTGTATCTACCACCCCCAATACACCTGTATCTACCGCCCCCAATACACCTGTATCTACCACCTCCAATACACCTGTATCTACCGCCCAGAATACACCTGTATCTACCGCCCCGAATACACCTGTATCTACCACCCCCAATACACCTGTATCTACCGCCCCCAATACACCTGTATCTACCACCTCCAATACACCTGTATCTACCGCCCAGAATACACCTGTATCTACCGCCCCGAATACACCTGTATCTACCACCCCCAATACACCTGTATCTACCGCCCCGAATACACCTGTATCTACCGCCCCGGATACACCTGTATCTACCGCCCAGAATACACCTGTATCTACCGCCCAGAATACACCTGTATCTACCGCCCCGAATACACCTGTATCTACCGCCCCGAATACACCTGTATCTACCACCTCCAATACACCCGTATCCACCGCCCCGAATACACCTGTATCTACCACCCCGGATACACCAGTATCTACCACCCCGAATACACCTGTATCTACCGCCCCGGATACACCAGTATCTACCACCCCGAATACACCTGTATCTACCGCCCCGAATACACCTGCATCTACCGCCCCGAATACACCTGCATCTACCGCTCCGGATACACCAGTATCTACCGCTCCGGATACACCAGTATCTACCACCCCGAATACACCTGTATCTACCGCCCAGAATACACCTGTATCTACCGCCCCGAATACACCTGTATCTACCACCTCCAATACACCTGTATCCACCGCCCCGAATACACCTGTATCTACCACCCCGGATACACCAGTATCTACCACCCAGAATACACCTGTATCTACCGCCCCGGATACACCAGTATCTACCACCCCGAATACACCTGTATCTACCGCCCGGAATACACCTGCATCTACCGCCCCGAATACACCTGCATCTACCGCCCCGGATACACCTGCATCTAACGCCCCAGATACACCAGTATCTACCGCCCCGAATACACCTGTATGTACCGCCCAGAATACACCTGTATCTACCACCCCAATACACCTGCATCTACCGCCCCGGATACACCTGCATCTACCGCCCCGGATACACCAGTATCTACCGCCCCGAATACACCTGCATGTACCGCCCAGAATACACCTGCATCTACCACCCCAATACACCTGCATCTACCGCCCCGGATACACCAGTATCTACCGCCCAGAATACACCTGCATCTACCGCCCCGAATACACCTGCATCTACCGCCCCGAATACACCTGCATCTAACGCCCCAGATACACCGGTATCTACCGCCCCGAATACACCTGTATGTACCGCCCCGAATACACCTGCATCTACCGCCCCGGATACACCAGTATCTACCGCCCCGAATACACCTGCATCTACCGCCCCAGATACACCTGTATGTACCGCCTCGAATACACCTGCATCTACCGCCCAGAATACACCTGAATCTACCGCCCCGGATACACCTGTATCTACCGCCCCGAATACACCTGTATCTACCGCCCCGACTACACCTGTATCTACCGCCCCAAATACACCTGCATCTACCGCCCCGAATACACCTGCATCTACCGCCCCGAATACAGCTGCATCTACCGCCCCGGATACACCTGTATCTACCGCCCCGACTACACCTGTATCTACCGCCCCGAATACACCTGGATCTACCGCCCCGAATACACCTGGATCTACCGCCCAGAATACACCTGCATCTACCGCCCCGAATACACCAGTATCTACCGCCCCGAATACAGCTGTATCTACCGCCCCGAATACACCTGTATGTACCGCCCGGAATACACCTGTATCGTACCTGTATCTAGACTGTAAACTCGTTTGAGCAGGGCCCTCCTCACCTGTTGTCTCTGTTAGTCAATTTATGTTACATACTACTTGTTATGTCCTGTCTACCCATTGTACAGCGCTACGGAATATGATGGCGCTATATAAAACAATAAATAATAATAATGATAATCTACTTCCCATAAAACACCTGCATCTATTGGATCTGGTTACTATGTTGTGACAGGAGGCAGTTATGGATATTCCCCACTAGGTGGCGCTGCAGACCCCGCAGCCATGTGGCTCATCCAGCAGCTGGGAGTTGTGTTTTTGCCAAGTTGCAGATTTTCTTCCAAGGAATGTTCCTGCGCACTTCCTCGGAACTCACAAATCAGTCTCACTGCGGTGGGGAGGAAAAAACTGCTGCATCTCTGCACCTGATGGGGGCGAGCAGGGTGACCACATAAACCAGAGGTCATGATGTCATAATCTAGCGCCAAGTTTATTCAACCCCCCCAGTCCTGTATAACTATAATACACTGATTTAGCTATACATTATACAGGGGGCCGGTCACTGATTTATCTATACATTATACAGGGGCCGGTCACTGATTTATCTATACATTATACAGGGGGCCGGTCACTGATTTATCTATACATTATACAGGGAGCCGGTCACTGATTTATCTATACATTATACAGGGGCCGGTCACTGATTTAACTATACATTATACAGGGGCCGGTCACTGATTTATCTATACATTATACAGGGGCTGGTCACTGATTTATCTATACATTATACAGGGCCGGTCACTGATTTATCTATACATTATACAGGGACCGGTCACTGATTTATCTATACATTATACAGGGGCCGGTCACTGATTTATCTATACATTATACAGGGGGCCGGGTCACTGATTTATCTATGCATTATACAGGGGTCCGGTCACTGATTTATCTATACATTATACAGGGGGCCGGTCACTGATTTATCTATACATTATACAGGGGCCGGTCACTGATTTATCTATACATTATACAGGGGGCCGGTCACTGATTTATCTATACATTATACAGGGGGCCGGTCACTGATTTATCTATACATTATACAGGGGCCGGCTCGCTGATTTATCTATACATTATACAGGGGGACGGTCACTGATTTATCTATACATTATACAGGGGGCCGGGTCACTGATTTATCTATACATTATACAGGGGGCCGGCTCACTGATTGTACCGATGTTCGTGTAATCTCAGGCATTTAGTGAATAAAGCCCTCTGGGAGCCGGCCCCTGCCCGGGCTGAGAACAGACTCTTTGCTGGATGTAAATTCGTCATCGAGGTTCTCGTCTGATCCCATCCAGCCGGCATCTGAAACACCCGGGGGCCAAATCCACCTGCGCGCCGTCCTGTCTTCAACCCAGCAGAGAAATTCCCAGTATGCTCTGCAGCCCCCCCGAGAAGTTGCGTGCAGTGCGGGGGGGGGGTCAGTGGAAGCACACACGTGTAACATGCCATACTCCGCAGCGCTGTACAATGTGTTATTATTATTTATATATCGCCGTCATACTCCGCAGCGCTGTACAATGTGTTATTATTATTTATATATCGCCGTCATACTCCGCAGCGCTGTACAACGTGTTATTATTATTATTTATATATCGCCGTCATACTCCGCAGCGCTGTACAATGTGTGTTATTATTATTTATATATCGCTGTCATACTCCGCAGCGCTGTACAATGTGTTATTATTATTATTTATATATCGCCGTCATACTCCGCAGCGCTGTACAATGTGTGTTATTATTATTATTATTTATATATCGCCGTCATACTCCGCAGCTCTGTACAATGTGTGTTATTATTATTTATATATCGCCGTCATACTCCGCAGCGCTGTACAATGTGCTATTATTATTTATATATCGCCGTCATACTTCGCAGCGATGTACAATGTGTTATTATTATTATTTATATATCGCCGTCATACTCCGCAGCGCTGTACAATGTGTGTTATTATTATTTATATATCGCCGGCATACTCCGCAGCGCTGTACAATGGGTCCATGGTGAATCAGCTGCCCGGGTAGTAACACCCCGGTAACAGTTAAGTGGGCTGTGAGCTCTGCGGGTCGGCACGGCCTGTTCTTTGGAGCTGGAGAGGAACCAATAAACAAACTTCATTTCTTACAGACAGTCAGCCAGCGACGTTACGGGGAGGAATAAGGAAAGCAGGATCGGGTTAAGGAATATAAATAACCTGCCCCACGCGCTCCGCACTATATCTGTCCCAACGAAAACATGATACGGGCCGATTACCGGATCCGCCACGCTCTGTGCCCCCGCTGCCACCCAGGGGGGCAGGATTATATGCCCCCCCACGCTGAATAGAGCGTCTCTGGGGATGTATATCTGTGGCACACAGGTTCCCGTGACAATGTGACCCCACACTACTCCCTGGGGTAAGGGTAACGTCTCCGGGCCCCGCGGCGGCCTCACCCCCGGTACATGTCTCCGGGCCCCGTGGCGGTCTCACCCCCGGTACACGTCTCCGGGCCCCGCGGCGGTCTCACCCCCGGTACATGTCTCCGGGCCCCGCGGCGGTCTCACCCCCGGTACACGTCTCCGGGCCCCGCGGCGGTCTCACCCCCGGTACATGTCTCTGGGCCCCGCGGCGGTCTCACCCCCGGTACATGTCTCTGGGCCCCGCGGCGGTCTCACCCCCGGTACATGTCTCTGGGCCCCGCGGCGGTCTCACCCCCGGTACATGTCTCTGGGCCCCGCGGCGGTCTCACCCCCCGGTACACGTCTCCGGGCCCCGCGGCGGTCTCACCCCCGGTACACGTCTCTGGGCCCCGCGGCGGTCTCACCCCCGGTACACGTCTCTGGGCCCCACGGCGGTCTCACCCCCGGTACACGTCTCTGGGCCCCGCGGCGGTCTCACCCCCGGTACACGTCTCTGGGCCCCGCGGCGGTCTCACCCCCGGTACACGTCTCTGGGCCCCGCGGCGGTCTCACCCCCGGTACACGTCTCTGGGCCCCACGGCGGTCTCACCCCGGTACACGTCTCTGGGCCCCACGGCGGTCTCACCCCGGTACACGTCTCTGGGCCCCGCGGCGGTCTCACCCCCGGTACACGTCTCTGGGCCCCGCGGCGGTCTCACCCCCGGTACACGTCTCTGGGCCCCACGGCGGTCTCACCCCCGGTACATGTCTCTGGGCCCCGCGGCGGTCTCACCCCCGGTACACGTCTCTGGGCCCCGCGGCGGTCTCACCCCCGGTACACGTCTCTGGGCCCCACGGCGGTCTCACCCCGGTACACGTCTCTGGGCCCCGCGGCGGTCTCACCCCCGGTACACGTCTCTGGGCCCCGCGGCGGTCTCACCCCCGGTACACGTCTCTGGGCCCCACGGCGGTCTCACCCCCGGTACACGTCTCTGGGCCCCGCGGCGGTCTCACCCCCGGTACACGTCTCTGGGCCCCGCGGCGGTCTCACCCCCGGTACACGTCTCTGGGCCCCGCGGCGGTCTCACCCCCGGTACATGTCTCTGGGCCCCACGGCGGTCTCACCCCGGTACATGTCTCCTGTTTTCTGAAAAGGAATCAGCCTGGGATATAAACGCGGCGGCACCGACACCCGCCGGGGAAGATACGGCTGCGTTTGTATAATAAGGAGCCTTTCTGTAAAGATGCCCCCCCTATACCTGCGGGGCACAAAGCCTTCCTCATCCTGCCCCCCCCCCGAAATAATCTCGCTGTGAAGTCATATGATTTACACGGATGGGGTAACGTCACGCCCCCAGCGTGTGCCGGTCACAGGACACGCGCGCCTCTCCTGCTGGCCCCTGCTTTATACTCACTTTACACGCGACGGCTCACATACAGCAAAGGGTTAAACAGACGGCAGGAAGCACGGAACGCGAGAGCGTCAGAATGGAAGGGAGGGTGGAACAGCCTCCCAGCAGAAGTGGTAGAGGTCTAGGTTTCTGGGTTTTATCTGACGAGACATCAACCTGACCGCTCCATACAGAGACTTATCTGTGATTATGGCTGAGTGTGATGGGAGCAGATGTGTATAGGTGGCCCGGTTACCCGGGAGGCAGTGAAACGCGGCTCTTGTCCCTGAAACGTGGAACGGGGGAAGCAGGTCGGGCGCGTTGATTAGTGTGGGACGGGGGGTGCAGCCGGTGGGTTTCAGTGGGGTAAGTGAGGGCCACGTGGGAGACGTGGGATCAGGGGGGAGGCAAAGGGTGGGATCAGGAGGCACAGTTGGTGGAATGACGGTGGGATGAAAGGTGGGAAGCGCGGGACGACGGGGCGCGTTGGGCGGGTGGGGCGCGTGGGAAGCGTGGGATGATGGGGCATTTAATAGGTTGGGGCACAGAAGTCCCACGTCAGCATGGGATGACGGGGCACATGGGGGGCATAGGATGGCGCGTGGGACGACGGGGCGCGTGGGACGACGGGGCGCGTTGGGCGGGTGGGAAGCGTGGGATGATGGGGCGCGTGGGACGACGGGGCGCGTGTGAAGCGTGGGATGACGGGGCGCGTTGGGCGGGTGGGAAGCGTGGGATGATGGGGCGCGTGGGACGACGGGGCGCGTGGGACGCGTGGGACTTCAGTGCTCCAACCTATTAAAGCTCCCGGTTCCCAGCGCCCCCCCCAGCGCCTACAATCTGGAGGAATTTCTACCGGTTTATTCAGGGCAATAAATGAGCGGAGAGCGACCCCCCCCCCAGGAAACTGCGACCCCCCAAACCCCCCTCCCCGCATCCACGCCTTCAACCAATGCCAGGACTTGGCACAGTTTGGGTGAAATCAGTTCATTTCAATGTTTGGATCCAGAATCCGTGGGAAAGATCCCAGTCCGGGGGAGGGGGGTGAGTGGGGGTTCGGTCCGGGGGGAGCGGCACGAGAGAGACAGCCCCCGTCCCCAGCGAGAGACAGCGTCACGAGAGACACAGCCCCCGTCCCCAGCGAGAGACAGCGTCACGAGAGAGACAGCCCCCGTCCCCAGCAAGAGACAGCGTCACGAGAGAGACAGCCCCCATCCCCAGCGAGAGAGAGAGGCCCGAGAGAAACAGCCCCCGTCCCCAGCGAGAGACAGCGTCACGAGAGAGACAGCCCCCGTCCCCAGCGAGAGACAGCGTCACGAGAGAGACAGCCCCCGTCCCCAGCGAGAGACAGCGTCACGAGAGAGACAGCTCCGGTCCCCAGCGAGAGACAGCGTCACGAAAGAGACAGCCCCTGTCCCCAGCGAAAGAGAGCGGCACGAGAGAGACAGCTCCCTTCCCCAGCAAGAGACAGCGTCACGAGAGATACAGCCCCCATCCCCAGCGAGAGGCAGCGTCACGAGAGAGACAGCCCCCGTCCCCAGCGAAAGAGAGCGGCACGAGAGAGACAGCCCCCGTCCCCAGCGAGAGACAGCGTCACAAGAGAGACAGCCCCCATCCCCAGCGAGAGACAGCGTCACGAGAGAGACAGCCCCCGTCCCCAGCGAGAGAGCGGCACGAGAGACAGCCCCCGTCCCCAGCGAGAGACAGCGTCACGAGAGAGACAGCCCCCATCCCCAGCGAGAGACAGCGTCACGAGAGAGACAGCCCCCGTCCCAGCGAGAGAGAGCGGCACGAGAGAGACAGCCCCCATCCCCAGCGAGAGAGCGGCACGAGAGAGACAGCCCCCATCCCCAGCGAGAGAGCGGCACGAGAGAGACAGCCCCCGTCCCCAGCGAGAGAGAGAGGCACGAGAGAGACAGCCCCCTGCGAGAGAGACAGCCCCCTGCGAGAGAGACAGCCCCCTGCGAGAGAGACAGCCCCCTGCGAGAGAGACAGCCTCCATCCCTTGCGAGAGAGACAGCCTCCATCCCCAGTGAGCGAGACAGCCCCTGGGGCCTGCGAGAGAGACAGCCCCTGCCCCCTGCGAGAGAGACAGCCTCAGACATCTTGCACAATCACTTGTCACCCACAGTCTGACCCAAAGCAAACCCAAGGTCTCCGCGGGGGGGGGGGGGGGGGCAGAACGGTGGAGTGTAATACGTGCCGTGTCACTGACGCTACCCCTACCTACCCCCCCGGGGGATCCCGCCATGGCAGTGATGCGGTTAATGCGATATAAGGGCAGTTTAATGACAATTAATAAGGAATTAGTGAATAACCGGAAAAGATTAACACGGAGCGGCACCAAACCCCGGGGGGCAGCCCCGCTCTCGCATACCTATCAAGTGTCCATGCTTAGCTTGTCCAGTCCCTCCCTGGACCTCAAACCCATGTACCCCTATTTCCCCCGTTATTCCCCTCTCCCCACCGTTATGCCCCTCTCTCCTCCCCTTATGCCCCTCTTTTCTAGGAGGTCAGGGTATGAGGGGATCGCAGGGTTCTACAGCATAAAAGAGGAGGACACTCACTCCCATCACTGCGAGACGGGACCCCGGCAGCGCCCCCTGCTGTTATCAGGCATTTTTACTGCCCCTGTTATCAGCCAGGAGTAAAAGGGCAGATGGGCCAGGCAGTTAGAGCAGTGAGGCCACAAACAGGGCACCCCGCACCGTCTATGTGGATCACGCGCTATCCGGCCCACGGCCCCTGCAAGCCACATATCTCAAGATTACAGAATCCTAAGAACTTTCACCAGCCCCATTACACTGGGGGATGATTACCACATGGGGCCCCCAAGACAGCAGTCAGGGGGATGATTACCACATGGGGCCCCCAAGTCAGCAGTCAGGGGGACAATTACCAGATGGGGCCACCAGTCAGGGGGATGATTACCATGCAGGACTTCCATGTCAGTAGTACTGGGGGATGATGGCCATAATAACCCTAGCCCTACCACGTGGGGCTCCCAAATCTGGGGGTCATGAAGAGCTTCCAAGTCAACAGCCAGGGGGATGATTACCATGTGAGGAATCCAAAGATAAGGGATGATTACCATGCAGGGTAAATCAGCTGTCTGGGGATGATTATCACGCAGGGCTCCTAAATCAACAGGCAGGGGTATTTTTAACATGTGGGGCTCCCAAGTCAACAATCCGGAAGGTGGGGGTAGGAATGATTGCCATGTGAGGTCACACTATGCAGTCAGAGGGATGATTACCACTCAAAGCTGCCGAGTCAGAGGGATGATTACCACCCAAAGCTGCCGAGTCAGAGGGATAATTACCACATGGGGCTGCCAAGCCAGAGGGATGATTACCACGTGGGGCTGCGGAGTCAGGGGGATGACTACCACTCAGGGCCGCGGAGTCAGAGGGATGATTACCACGCGGGGCCGCGGAGTCAGAGGGATGATTACCACGCGGGGCCGCGGAGTCAGAGGGATGATTACCACTCGGGGCCGCCGAGTCAGGGGGATGATTACCACTCGGGGCCGCCGAGTCAGGGGGATGATTACCACTCGGGGCCGCCGAGTCGGGGGGATGATTACCACTCGGGGATGCCGAGTCGGGGGGATGATTACCACTCGGGGATGCCGAGTCGGGGGGATGATTACCACTCGGGGATGCCGAGTCGGGGGGATGATTACCACTCGGGGATGCCGAGTCGGGGGGATGATTACCACGTGGGGCTGCCGAGTCGGGGGGATGATTACCACGTGGGGCTGCCGAGTCGGGGGGATGATTACCACTCGGGGCTGCCGAGTCGGGGGGATGATTACCACTCGGGGCTGCCGAGTCGGGGGGATGATTACCACTCGGGGCTGCCGAGTCGGGGGGATGATTACCACTCGGGGCTGCCGAGTCGGGGGGATGATTACCACTCGGGGCTGCCGAGTCGGGGGGATGATTACCACTCGGGGCTGCCGAGTCGGGGGGATGATTACCACTTGGGGCTGCCGAGTCGGGGGGATGATTACCACTCGGGGCTGCCGAGTCGGGGGGATGATTACCACTCGGGGCTGCCGAGTCGGGGGGATGATTACCACTCGGGGCTGCCGAGTCGGGGGGATGATTACCAATCGGGGCTGACGAGTCAGGGGGATGATTACCAATCGGGGCTGACGAGTCAGGGGGATGATTACCACTCGGGGCTGACGAGTCAGGGGGATGATTACCACTCGGGGCTGACGAGTCAGGGGGATGATTACCACTCGGGGATGCCGAGTCGGGGGGATGATTACCACTCGGGGATGCCGAGTCGGGGGGATGATTACCACGTGGGGCTGCCGAGTCGGGGGGATGATTACCACGTGGGGCTGCCGAGTCGGGGGGATGATTACCACTCGGGGCTGCCGAGTCGGGGGGATGATTACCACTCGGGGCTGCCGAGTCGGGGGGATGATTACCACTCGGGGCTGCCGAGTCGGGGGGATGATTACCACTCGGGGCTGACGAGTCAGGGGGATGATTACCACTCGGGGCTGACGAGTCAGGGGGATGATTACCACTCGGGGCTGCCGAGTCGGGGGGACGATTACCACTCGGGGCTGCCGAGTCAGGGGAATGATTACCACGTGGGGCTGCCGAGTCAGGGGAATGATTACCACGTGGGGCTGCCGAGTCAGGGGGATGATTACCACGTGGGGCTGCCGAGTCAGGGGGATGATTACCACTCGGGGCTGCCGAGTCAGGGGGATGATTACCATGTGGGGCTGCCGAGTCGTGGGGATGATTACCACTCAGGGCTGCTGAGTCGGGGGGATGATTACCACTCGGGGCTGCCGAGTCGGGGGGATGATTACCACTCGGGGCTGCCGAGTCGGGGGGATGATTACCACTCGGTGGTGTCGAGTCAGCACTCAGGAGGGTGATGATTGCTGCACTTATCAGATAATAACCCCCAACCTACATCTGCTGCAAACCTTTAAGTCTATGAAATGGGGGCATATACCAATAAGGGGGCAAATCCTTACCTCTGGGTCACTTTATGGGGCAAATAAAATGTGGAGGAGGCTGACACGGGGGTCTCTCTTTATTCCCGCGAGTCTCGGGCAGTCAGGGCTGGAATTTTCCACCAGACGTGTCCCCCGTGACCAGCTCCAAAATCAGCAGCCGAGTGAAATAATCCGCACACCTCACGCCGGGGGCGAATAACTCCCGAGCCCAAACAGCCCGGGGGGGGGGCAGCTCAGACTTATTTACCCCGTTCTGTGTAAAACCACAAAACGGCAGGAATTCCCCCCAAAACAGGAAATGTTAACATGTAATTCCAGATAATCGGACGTTCTATGGGGGGGGGACACTGAGCAGCTGACCTATACCGGAGCGCAGTACAGACCACGGGCAGCACACGCATGGACCCGGGAGGGCATGGAGTGGACTTGGGGATTTACCCCCCCCCGGCGTGCGTGGGACTTTACCCCCCCGGCGTGCGTGGGACTTTACCCCGGGCGCTTATTGATAAGGAGTTCCTGTGGCTGATATTAAAGTGCTGAGGCGGGAGGGCGTCCCACAGGGCCACGTCACCCGCAACACAGGGGCCCATCCACCCCCCCACCATATCAGGGTCCGGAGCGCGGTCAGGGGCCACGGTTAGTGGGACGGTGGCACAGGTCAGTGGTTACTACAGCAGTTATTATTGCAGCGGGTCCCACCACGTGGGGGCAGAACCCAGAGCATGTGTGGCTCCGGGCCCAAAAATTAACCCTGCGCTGCCCGCAAAGCCACAAACACTATTAACCCTTCGCTGCCCATACGAAAATAACCCACCGCGAAAAAAACCTGCGCTGCCTACAAAAGTGACCACGGAAAATTAACCCCATGCTGCTCGGAAACCAACCACGGAAAAGTAGACCTGTTCTACTCGGAAAACATCCACGGAAAATTAACCCCATGCTGCTCGGAAAACAACCAAAGAAAATTAACCCCGTGCTGCCCAGAAACCAACAACGGAATATGAACCCCGTGCTGCCCAGAAAACAACTACAGAAATTAACCCCGTGCTGCCCAGAAAACAACTACAGAAAATTAACCCCGTGCTGCCTAGAAATTAACCCTATGTTGGCCCGAAAATTTACCTTCGCTCACCCAGAACTTTAACACTTTGGAGCCCGGCTAATGAGACCAGCTGAGTTTAACCCTCACATCCCCAGCAGGTAAAACCTGCGCACCCTGCCCTTCAAGCTGCTTCAAGCAGAAAATTACCCCTAGCAATATTTGCCCCTGTGTGCCCAGCTGCAGAATGTGCCCCAGGGGTGTCAGCAGCAGTGCAGTGCAGTGCAGTGCGTCCCTAATACCCCGTCTGGCCCTTACCTGCTCCCGGGGCCACGGTTCCTGCTCTCCTGCCCCTCTCACTGACACTTGCATTTAGTTTGTCATCCAGCCCCCGCCCCTGTACTCCCTGGCCACGCCCACCGCCTGTACCCCGCCCCCTGCACGCCTCTATCCCTCCCCGGCTCCTCCCATCTCTCTTCATTATCTTTTCCATTTGTATAGAAAGTCTCGGCCTCTCCACCTCTCTACCTCTCCATCACTCCATCACTTTCTCTCCACCTCTCTACCTCTCCATCACTCCATCACTTTCTCTCCACCTCTCTACCTCTCCATCACTCCATCACTTTCTCTCCACCTCTCTACCTCTCCATCACTCCATCACTTTCTCTCCACCTCTCTACCTCTCCATCACTCCATCACTTTCTCTCCACCTCTCTACCTCTCCATCACTCCATCACTTTCTCTCCACCTCTCTATCACTCCATCACTTTCTCTCCACCTCTCTACCTCTCCATCACTCCATCACTTTCTCTCTACCTCTCCATCACTCCATCACTTTCTCTCCACCTCTCTACCTCTCCATCACTCCATCACTTTCTCTCCACCTCTCTCTCCACCTCTTTCTCTCTCCATCTATCTCTCGCTCTCTACACCTCTCTCTATCTCTACCCCTCTCTCTCTCTACCTCTCCATCACTTTCTCTCCATCTCTCTCCACCTCACCATCCCTTTCTCTCTCCATCTATCTCTCCACCTCTCTATCTCTCTCTGCATCTCTCTTTCTCCACATCGCCACCTCGCTATCTCTCTCTCCACCTCGCTATCTCTCTCTCCACCTCTCTAAACTGTATTGAATGAATATTTTGTGGAGTCGCTATGGTAACAGCCCTCGATACCTTCAGGAATGCATAGCTGAGCGGCTGTGAGCTTATACCCCCCGACACACCCCGTGGGGGCAGCACTTTACCTGTACGGGGCAGTAAGTCATGCAGGTCCTGGGAAACACGGCCAGAGGATTCAACCTATCGCAGCGACTCGCTAATGGTGGCACCAAATGGCTCTGATAACGGTCGTTATGGAAACCGTCGTGTGTCAGGAGGTAAAGATATTCTGAATGGAGTCACCTGTATTCAAGCATGGATTCCAGCTGTGATATAGCAGGGAGAAAAGAACCAATCGGGACGCTCAGCTGTCATTAAATCAGAGAATCTGCCAATTGACCCCAAGACTGGGGTAAAAAGCCTGAGAATCTGCCCCTTCACCCCGAGACTGGGGTAAAACCCCTGAGAATCTGCCCCTTCACCCCGAGACTGGGGTAAAACCCCTGAGAATCTGCCCCTTCACCCCGAGACTGGGGTAAAACCCCTGAGAATCTGCCCCTTCACCCCGAGACTGGGGTAAAACCCCTAAGAATCTACCCCTTCACCCCGAGACTGGGGTAAAACCCCTGAGAATCTGCCCCTTCACCCCGAGACTGGGGTAAAACCCCTGAGAATCTGCCCCTTCACCCGAGACCCTGACAGTCCCAGCTGGACCTGAATGGTGTAATGTGTTGATTGTTAAAGCTGGGATCATTGTGACCTCGCTGTCACTCACTGACTGCCCCTATAGTAATATTGCCCCTTCTGCCCCTCTCTGCCATACCCCCGAGAGCAGAGCCTACAACTCCTGCTTACCCCCAGAGGCAGGTAAGTTGCAGGGGGGGGGGGTAAATGCCCCCTCCCAGAACATGACACGGCACACATTATCACGGGGTCCTGCACTGGTGGGTTTACCCCGTGAGCGGGGGTCCTGCGGCCAGGGGCAGATGGCAGGGGCCGGTGCACATTGTTAGAGGGGAATGTTCGCATGATGTTGTGTTTCAGCCGCCATCTGCACCTCATTATCCGCAAAGCATTTCCCTCCGCAGCGCCAAGAATGCGAGCAATTACTGTGCGGCCGGGGCATTACCGGGGGTTCAACCCCCCCAATCACGCCGTATCACCCCTCCTGATGTTATAATCGACTGCCTGAGGGGCTGGCTGCGCGCTAATGCCTTAAACTGCTTTACTGAAAGAGTAGTGAATGCATGGAAAAGCCTTGCGGTGGGTGTGGTAAACCAGACCCTGAAGGATCTGAAAAGTTTTCCCCAATGAAACAATTTTTTGTCCCTAGCAGGTGCTGTGACCCACATGACATCACAGCGAGGCTCCACCCACATTACGCAGACCACATCACAGCCTGCAGTCAGGACTGTCCCGCAAATTACGAGAGAGTTGGCACTGACAACGCACAAAGCATTTGACACACAGAAAGCTGCCTTTGCCCTAAATCTCTTCAGATCTGCCCCGGGGGCTCTGGGGCAGGTGGCCAGAGGGCATGAATGTAAATATGTAGTCGCCGGCCGGCTGGGGGGCACCGGGGCTCAGACTTACCGGGCGCCGCTCCCCAGTACAGACCCCGATTATATGAGCGCCTCGATGGACGCCGCGGGCCACGATTCTACGAGAAAAGGATTCGTTAGGAAATGAAATATCCGGCTGAGGCCACGTTACGCCCAGGGGCAAAGAATGACATCACCTGCTACCCCGGCCAGTGAATTACCCCCGCGGCCATCTGCTGGCGTCTCAGAATCTGACCGAGCTGCACAAACACGGCATTTTACCACTACATGGTTTGATTCATGAATAGCAGGATGGTAGGGAAGTGGAGGAGCCTCCCAGCAGAGGTGGTAGAGGGTAATACAGTGAGGGGTTTAAACATGCATGGGATAGACATACGGCTCCTGAATCTAAGGTTTAAGTCTTTAGTCTAGACGGGGGCCACTGGGGGCCGTTCTGCCGGCCGGCTCTGTTTCTCGATCCCCATTGGCTGCCCACACATGCTGGGATTCTTTCCTTTGAGGAAATTCTTAAATCCCGCCCCTTAATATGTACCGGAGGGTCCGGCGGTCAGCGCTGGTTAGGGGTGCGCTCGGTGTGGGCAGGATGCTCTTTTTGCATTGGTCTGGATTTTATGCAGGCCACTGAAATGGGCTCATTCTGTTCTTTTAGTCTAGAGGCGTGGATGAAATAGTGACCTCATCACAATGTTCTGTATGATGTCATCTCACTCATGACGATTAGGCGAGCTGCCATCTCCAGCAGGGGAGGCTGTTCAGCGAGGGCCGGAAGGCTCTGGAATCCACTGGCCACGGGGGTTCTGTATCCGTGGATCCCTTTTGTGTTCAGGGTGGGTTTAGTCATTACGGGTCTGGTATAAGAGCTTCGGTCCGGTTCTGGAACCCGGTGCCCCCCCGTGGTTGGGCCGTTGGGCTCGGCTGGGTAAGGAGCGCGTATCGCTGCGGCGATTTCACCCCCCGTAAATCTGTGGAATTTTCTCGTGGGATTTCTGGGAAGAGATTGGATGCGTTTTGGGTTCCGGAGGAGCAGATGGAGGGGCTGAGCGCCAAACACTTCATTATCCATGTTTACTCGCAGACGATCCACGGCACGCAGGCCACGGGCCGCGTCCAGATATTTCAATCCAAAGCAAAACATCCGGCTTGTGGTCGCATTAGTGCTGCGGGATCTCTGGCGCATTGTTTGCGTGGCCGAGGCCACGTGCCGCTAGGTGTCCATTGAGGGACTGTAAGCCACGGCCATGTTCCTTTAGTCTGCTGCTAAAATGATGGAGCTCCAGAGACGTTGGACAGCGTTTTGACATGCAAACATTTTGTCACAAGCGTGGCAGATCACTGAAACGCCCGCTGACACCCATTATACCGATCAGATGAGTTCGCGTTTATACGCAGCGCCAAGTCGGTGATAACGTCTTATCTTAAACCGGGAGAGAGAGAAGCTCCAGCTGCAGACAGACAGATAACGGGTGGAGCGCTGGGGGCGGGGCCTCCGACAACTCGTACTTCCCCCACGTGACCCGGAGCCACACGTGAACCCAATGAGCAAAAAACATTGCACCCCTCCCCCGCACTGCAGTTCCAGAAAAAACGCAGAAACTCCATATTAATATTATATGTTATATACTCTCCAGCCATATAACTAATCCCGCCCTTATAACCCGTTATATCCTGTATATTCCTCATATTATATGTTATATACTCTCCCCCCGTATAACTAATCCCGTCCTTATAACCCGTTATATCCCTGTATATTCCTCATATTATATATTATATACTCTCCGGCCATATAACTAATCCCGTCCTTATAACCCGTTATATCCCTGTATATTCCTCATATTATATATTATATACTCTCCGGCCGTATAACTAATCCAGTCCTTATAACCCGTTATATCCCTGTATATTCCTCATATTATATATTATATACTCTCCCCCCGTATAACTAATCCCGTCCATATAACCCGTTATATCCCTGTATATTCCTCATATTATATATTATATACTCTCCGGCCATATAACTAATCCCGTCCTTATAACCCGTTATATCCCTGTATATTCCTCATATTATATATTATATACTCACCGGCCGTATAACTAATCCCATCCTTATAACCCGTTATATCCTGTATATTCCTCATATTATATATTATATACTCTCCGGCCGTATAACTAATCCCGTCCTTATAACCCGTTATATCCCTGTATATTCCTCATATTATATGTTATATACTCTCCGGCCCGTATAACTAATCCCGTCCTTATAACCCGTTATATCCCTGTATATTCCTCATATTATATGTTATATACTCTCCCCCCGTATAACTAATCCCGTCCTTATAACCCGTTATATCCCTGTATATTCCTCATATTATATGTTATATACTCTCCGGCCCGTATAACTAATCCCGTCCTTATAACCCGTTATATCCCTGTATATTCCTCATATTATATGTTATATACTCTCCCCCCGTATAACTAATCCCGTCCTTATAACCCGTTATATCCTGTATATTCCTCATATTATATATTATATACTCTCCGGCCGTATAACTAATCCCGTCCTTATAACCCATTATATCTCTGTATATTCTTCATATTTTATATTATATACTCTCCGGCCGTATAACTAATCCCATCCTTATAACCCGTTATATCCCTGTATATTCCTCATATTATATATTATACACTCTCCGGCCGTATAACTAATCCCGTCCTTATAACCCATTATATCTCTGTATATTCCTCATATTATATATTATATACTGTTTCTGGACGGTATAACTAATCCCGAGATGGAACAGAAGGAAGTTTTACTTTAGTGAGAAGATGGTAGATAAATGGAAAAGCCTCCCAGCAGAAGTGGTAGAGGGTAATACAGTGAGGGGATTAAACATGCATGGGATAGACATACGGCTCCTGAATCTAAGACGAGACCAACGACTGATTAAGGTTTGAGTCTTTACAGCTGGAGAAACGGGCGACTAGACGGGGGCCGCCGGGGGCCGATCTGCTGGTAGGTCTGAGTTTCTATCGTGTCCACAAACCCTTTGATTTTCAGTAAAACTTTTTAATATAATTCATTTTTAACACAAAAATAATCAATAATTTGATGTTTCTGCTGTTTTTTTGAGAAGCGGAAACATCCAGTAATGAGAGGAAAAAAACGTAACCTAAAGATAGAACGGGATGCGGCGGCCCCCGGGGGCCGCGGCCTGGAACATGCGCGCACTGCTGGCAGATGTTATTTACATGAAGGTTTTATGGCTCTTTCTGGCGCTGACAGAATATTGGCGTCGGAAATATTCGGGTCGGTTTCCAGACTTTAGACAAACAGAATTACCCAAAATACACAGAAATGTGATTCTCAGTGGACTCAGCCGCTGGTCCCACTACCGCCCCTCACCGGCAGCCGCTGGAAGAGGGGTATCAGGGGCACACAGACGGACTGGACAAACTAAGACACTTGGCAGGTATGTAAAGGGCCTGCAGGCGATGCCATGTATCCACTACTTTTTCCTCAGTCAGACTTTAGCTTATTACCCCCAGCCTTTCACATTAATTTGTGAAAGTCCTGCCATTTGCCCAGGTGGCAGGTAATGGAGGGCATGGTGGGAGCCCGCATGGTGCTACGGCTGTGGCCCCTGCGTATTTGTGCTGTGTGCCGCATTGGCCCCTGTGTATTTGTGCTGTGGCCGGGGGCCGCGTTGGCCCCTGCGTATTTGTGCTGTGTTGGCTGTGGCCGGGGGCCGCGTTGGCCCCTATGTATTTGTGCTGTGTTGGCTGTGGCCGGGGGCCGCGTTGGCCCCTGCGTATTTGTGCTGTGTTGGCTGTGGCCGGGGGCCGCATTGGCCCCTATGTATTTGTGCTGTGTTGGCTGTGGCCGGGGGCCGTGTTGGCCCCTGCGTATTTGTGCTGTGTTGGCTGTGGCCGGGGGCCGCGTTGGCCCCTATGTATTTGTGCTGTGTTGGCTGTGGCCGGGGGCCGCGTTGGCCCCTATGTATTTGTGCTGTGTTGGCTGTGGCCGGGGCCCGCGTTGGCCCCTGCGTATTTGTGCTGTGTTGGCTGGGGCCGGGGTGGCCCCTGCGTATTTGTGTAACCAGCGCGTCCGTGCGGAGGAAGGGCCCCCGCGTGTTTGTTTTCGGGGAGGAAGCATCGAGCCGCCTGCGGAGAGGATGTGGAGACGGAGGAGGAACGGCCATTACCACAGAAACAAACATCCCATTTCCAGACCGGCGTATTTACCCCCGGCGGGAGATTTACCCTGGGGGCATTTCCCATCGCAGGCGCTCGCTTGATGTTCCGTTTCCTGCAGGAGAATGTTTAAAAAAATGGCGGTTTCCTGCGCTTTACACTCTCAGCGCATTTCCTCCCCGCGGCCCCCACGTGGCGCCGTTGGCAACGTTAAGGAACAATTGTACCCTGTAAAGACGTCTGTACAGAGAAAGTCGCTCAGAACGGATCCAGTCAGGATGTAAATGCTGCCTTAAGTCCTTGTTACTCTATGTGTGAAAATACACGTAGAACACCAAAAATCTTCACTCTGGGCCCGAAAATGTTTGAATCTGAACAGCCCAGGCGGCAATTGCCCCCCTGACCGATCTTACTGTGAATGGAGACCCCCAGGTACTGTACCCTACAGTAGGATTTTACACATTGAAATACTAACCTTTGACCCCCCGGCCCCCAAGATGCAGATTCCCACTCTGCCCCCGCCGTAGATACCCCAAAGGAGGGGGTGACCCCATTCCTGCACACAATCTGCCGGCCGCCACATGAAGGGTTAAAGAGGCAGTTTTACCTCTGACCCCATAAACAGGCTGTGTGGCCTTGGGCAGAGAGAGGGGTTAATGAGTGACAGCGCCCCATAATTGCCCCAAGCGGCCATCTCCACCCTGGGACGGATTTTTATTGCTGGCCAATAAAGTGGCAGGTGCCGGGCGGCGCAGGCTGGTTTGGACTCCTTCGCAGCTCTTCGTGTGAAAGTCTCATCTGCTGCAGAACCTCTCCGACGTGGATCCTCTTCGCTGCCCTGGGGCAGATCTCAGGACAGCTTGGGAAGGGTTAACACAGATTGTGAGGGCAGAGAAGAGCCAAATGGCGAATCGAGTCTCCCAATTCCATCACTGTTTGTATTACGTCTGCTGAAAGGCAGTTCCTGGTGTGTACTACCCTTCACGCAAAGTAGAATTTTCTCACATGGCACCCATGTGAATCTGAATCCGGCCCTCTCGCCGGGGGCTTTTTATTGAATTTCTCCCCTCTTCATTTGCCCCGGTTGTTATATTGAGACTGCCCCCCATTCCGAATCTACCCCCTCCGGGCTGCACCCTGTGCCCCCCCTTGTGGTTCCGAGCCACCAACACATCCAGATCCATCAGCAGGGGGTGCCTGGGGTATAAAGACGTGCCTGGGGTAGTGGTATAAAGACGAGCCTGGGGTATAAAGACGGGCCCGGGGTATAAAGACGAGCCTGGGGGTTGCTGGGAATTTTATTCAATGAAGCCAAAATCTAGAAATAACTCGCAGTGAAGCCCAATCCGGAGGCGATGCTGCTGCTCCCTACTGTCCCTTACTGCCCCCTGCTGCCCCTACAGTGCCTTAATGCTCCCTACTGTAACCCTACTGCCCCCTGCTGTCACCCTGTTGCCTCCTGCTGCCCCCTACTGCTTGCTGCTTTCACTGATTTAACTATACATTATACAGGGGGCCGACTCGCTGATTTATCTATACATTATACAGGGGCCGGTCACTGATTTATCTATACATTATACAGGGGCCGGTCACTGATTTATCTATACATTATACAGGGGCCGGTCACTGATTTATCTATACATTATACAGGGGGCCGGTCACTGATTTATCTATACATTATACAGGGGCCGGTCACTGATTTATCTATACATTATACAGGGGGCCGGTCACTGATTTATCTATACATTATACATATATTATAGTATACCTTGTAGTGAAGTCATGGAGGTGAAATGTACACAGTTCCTGTAACTCACAGGTTAATTACCGTAATAACTCCAGGGGTAATTACAGGTTACACATAGTCTCCTGAATATCAAATTTTTCCCCAGATTACACTTATTGATACTAATACCCCTCTCTACTCCCTATAATACCCCTCTATTTCCTTTTGTCCTTTGTCTCATCCCCATTAGTACCCCTTTGCCCCCCCCTTCTATCGCTCAGTCGCCCTCTTATCCCCACTGTAACAAGCAGCCCCCCCCCGGTCAGTCACAGTCACAGTCACAGTCACGTGACAAAAGTCATGTCTGCTATAAAGATGAGTCTGAGTGGGCGTGTCCTTCGGTCACGTGGATCGTCTGACCCGGAAGTCCAAAGCGGAGAGCGGCGGCAACACCGAGAACCGGACCGTGTGAGTGACGGGAGATGACAGACAGGGGGCACAGGGTGACAGGGTGACAGGGTAACAGGATGGCGGGAGAGCGGCAGAAGGACTTTCTTCTCCTCCCTTTCTGTGATTAATATACCGTGATGCGCCCGTCATCTCCTACATGTCCGGTATCCCCGCTCTCTGTTTGCGTGCCGGGTCCCTCTCTCTCGCTCTCTGTTTGCGTGCCGGGTCCCTCTCTCTCTCTCTCTGTTTGCGTGCCGGGTCCCTCTCTCTCTCTCTCTGTTTGCGTGCCGGGTCCCTCTCTCTCTCTCTCTGTTTGCGTGCCGGGTCTCTCTCTCTTTCTCTCTTTATCTCTCTCTTTGCGTGCCGGGTCTCTCTCTCTTTCTCTCTCTCTCTCTCTGTTTGCGTGCCGGGTCCCCTCTTTCTCTCTCTCTCTCTGTTTGCGTGCCGGGTCCCCTCTTTCTCTCTCTCTCTCTCTCTCTCTCTCTGAGTGCCGGGTCCCTCTCTCCCTCCCCCCCCCTCTCTCTCTCTCTGAGTGCCGGGTCTCTCTCTCTCTCTCTCTCTCTCTCTCTCTCTGAGTGCCGGGTCCCTCCCTCTCTCTCTCTCTGCATGCCGGGTCCCTCTCTCTCTCTCTCTCTCTGTGTTTGGGTGCCGGGTCTCTCTCTCTCTCTGTTTGCGTGCCGGGTCTCTCTCTCTTTTTCTCTCTCTCTTTGCGTGCCGGGTCTCTCTCTCTCTGTTTGCGTGCCGGGTCCCTCTCTCTCTCTGTTTGCGGGCCGGGTCCCTCTCTCTCTCTGTTTGCGGGCCGGGTCCCCTCTTTCTCTCTCTCTCTCTCTCTCTCTCTCTGCGTGCCGGGTCCCCTCTTTCTCTCTCTCTCTCTCTCTCTGCGTGCCGAGTCCCTCCCCCTCTCTCTCTCTCTCTCTGCGTGCCGGGTCCCTCTCTCTCTCTCTCTCTCTCTCTCTGCGTGCCGGGTCCCTCCCCCTCTCTCTCTCTCTCTCTGCGTGCCGGGTCCCTCTCTCTCTCTCTCTCTCTCTCTCTGCGTGCCGGGTCCCTCTCTCTCTCTCTCTCTCATATGCCGTCTCCATGCCCTTTCCGCAGGCTCCGTCATGTTGGTGGGAGAGCGCAGGAATGGGAACCTCGTGGTCCAGTTGGGTCCCAAGCTGCAGGCTCAGCCCGAGGAGCTGCTGCGCCAGCGCCGAAGCCCGGAAGGACTCTCTGAATACCTGATCCGATGGGCCGTTCAGAACCTGGAGGAGGGAGCGGGAACCAGCGGGGCCGCCTTGGTGACCGAGAACAAAACCCCCAATATCCTGATGTGGATGTCGGCAGAGGAGGTATACGCCAACTGCCCCACTCTGTTGGGGAAGCGTAAGCCGGAGGGGTCCGGGGTACCGGAAGAGAAGGCGTCCGGGGCGCCGGATGACGAGGCTCTGCGAGAAATGAGAGAAGATGTAAGGATGCTGGTCCAGAGAGCGGCCAGACAGATGTCCCAGAGCAGCGGCCCCGACGCCTCCATCCTCAACACCATCCATGTGCTCAGTGCTTACGCCAGCATAGGCTCCTTAGCCGGGGTATTTAAGGAGACGGGGGCCCTGGACCTGCTGATGAAGATGCTCTGCAACCAGGAGAAACAGATCCGCAAGAACGCCGGCAAGATGCTCCGCGCCCTGGCCTCGCACGATGCAGGTGAGAACCGGGGGGGGGGGGAATCATGTGACGTGCGTGAGACACATTATGTTGTTCTCCTTATTCTTTATTTAATAATCAGACTTATACAAGATCGTTATTCCACATATAAGGGCAAATTCTCCCCCGTTTCCCATGATCCCTCGGTGGAGACTGTATCAGAATCCTCCCGCCTGCCCGCGCAGGAACTTGGAAGCTGCTTCCTGTTCTCTCCCCGTGCCAGCCCGCGCAGGAAGTTGGAAGCCGCTTTCCTGTTCTCTCCCCCCGCCAGCCCGTGCAGGAAGTTGGAAGCCGCTTCCTGTTCTTTCCCCGCGCCAGCCTGCGCAGGAAGTTGGAAGCCGCTTCCTGTTCTCTCCCATCAGCCTGAGCAGGAAGTTGGAAGCCGCTTCCTGTTCTCTCCCCGCGTTGTTTTATTGGACAGCGCTGGAGCCTCTAGCGCTAGAGATTGTTTCCAGCCGCGCAGGTCCCTCCGTAACGCTATTATCACAGATACCTCAGGGCGACGGGGCAGCGATTTATACCCCGTGACGGGGCAGCGAGATGGCGGCTCCTGGATACAGCATGATGGGGGGTAACCTACGTTATTTTTATTAATATATGGTAAATAGGAGATATGGCCAGGCCTGGCGTGTTTCTGTAGTGAGATGGGGGTCACCCTTTAGCCGTGGATTGTTGTGGGGGGGGGGCGCCGTTGCTGCCCCCGGAATGCGGCGTTAAGCTGGTGAGTAACAGCCGTGTGATCCGTGTTTGCAGTTGGGTTAAATCACGCATTTCGGTGGCTGGCGGATCTGCGCTTAGACCTCGGTTTCCCGTTCCGTGGAATCTGCGCAGTAATCGCTTACTGGGTCTGAAGACGATGGAAAGTCTGTCCAACTGGGAGAGGCTATATAAACAGATGCACTGAGTCACTGTATCTCCGGGACAGCTGGCACGTTCGCCTAACCCAACGCTGTTAGTCACTTCTGCTGGGATATTTGTCCTGGCGTATTCTGCATGTAACGGCCGACAGAACGTCTCGCTGCGGCCGGCAGGTTCTCCCATTCTGTGGGAGAAAGTCGTCCCACGTCTCGCCACGTGATAATCGATCCCCTCTCTCCCGCAGGAAGTCGCCTCGCCCCCGCCGTTTAATGATCTCCCCTCCTTTTTCCCCCCAGGAAGTCGCGCCCACGTCTTGCTGTCCCTCAGTCAGCAGGACGGGATCGAGCAGCACATGGATTTTGAATCGCGTTACACTTTGCTGCAGCTCTTTGCTGAGACCACGAGCTCCGAGGAGCACTGCATCTCCTTCGATGGGATCCACCTTCCTCAGGTGAGTCTGAGGATTCAGGGCGGCCGGAGGAAGCTTCTGTTAGTCTTTCCTGGATTTATTACTAGTTCCTGCCCCGTCTTGTAACAAACTTTACCGTATTATTATCATCATGTTGTGTTTTTTTTTATTTTTGATCTTTTTGGGGCGTGTCGTGGCGATTTTGGCTTTCCCCGTGCCAGCTCCAGCCACCTGACGTTATTATTTCCCGGCAGATTCCCGGCAAGCAGCTCTTCTCTCTGGTGAAACGTTACTTGTGCGTCACGTCTCTTCTGGACCAGCTGAGCAGCGAGCGCCCGGAGCACGGCGAGAAGAGCCGCCTCCAGCGCCAGTTTGATTTTAGTATGGCGGTGGGCAGCTTGATCTGTGAGCTGGTGCGGGTCATGGGCTGGGTCAGCGATCACGCTGCCGACGGCGCCCTTCCCAGGGAGAATCACCAGCCGCGGGTTCTCCGCTCAATCTTCCAGCCGAAGGCTCCAGCCTGCGCCGGACTCCAAATAGCCGTGACGGCTCAGCGGCGCCCCTCGCCTCCCAAGAGGAAGCCAGCCAAGGAGTTCATGACGCTCTCTGACTTCCCGACCCGAAACGCCTACGTCGATTACATCCAGGAAGCCTTAAAGCCGGGTATGACTGTGAGGATGCTGGAGGATTATGAAGAGGCCATCACTGGAGATGAAGGTGTCTTCCGACAGAGCAACAACGGGACGCCACCTGTTCAGGTGAGTCAAAAATCTGACCGAGTTATTGGAAACCCGGCATGCGTTATTAATGGCGCTGATCTAACAGGCTGTGGTTCCGTGTCCGGTGGTCTCCGTGCCGTCGTCGTCGTCTTGTTCGGTAGACCTTGCCGCGGTCGGTTTTGCCGGGACGTGCTACTGGAGAGGGAGAGGCTTGGTTCATAAAAAGGGCATTTGCTTTGCTAGTTACGTCCTCCTGCTCTGTTTTAGGTACTGTGGAGATCTACGGGCCGCACCTACTGGGTACACTGGCACATGCTGGAGATTGTTAGCTCCGGAAGCAAGACGGAAGAAGACAGTCAGGAGAAGGCCTCAAGTCTTACCGAAAATCTGAAGCTTTCTCCAGGTCGGTGCCTCTCCTGTCTTCCAGTTTCTTTTTTTCTTTTTTTTTTTTAGACCTTTCCTTCTACTAAAAGGTCACCTGACTGTGTCCGCGTGGAAGTTACAGCTCCATAATCTTGTCGATTCCCCCAAATTAACACCAGTGTTTTTTCCCCGCAGTGGTCCATTTGTTACACCCTAAACACTCTTGTGGCCTGTACACGCTCCCCTACTTGGCTGGAAGTACTTATGAGGAGTCGGGGGCTCTCAGACAAGATGAATGGTGGGAGCTTCTCTTCTTTATCAGAAGACTGGACGCCCCGGAGCAGCAGGAAGTTTATGACATCATCAGACAGAGCCAGGAGGAAGAGGTGTGTGAGGTCATTGGAGAGAGGAGCCCAGGGAATTGGGTCTCATGGGGAAACGTCACAATCCGATTCGACTGGGGAACAAAACTATTTGAGAGGTCAGAGAGTCTTCAAAAGCTACAGCTTTAATTAGGAAGAGTAACCGGAGGAGTTCCTTCAGGGTTCGCTCTCGCTTCAGGTACCGCTATGAGTGATCTGCAAGCGGAGGATTTCTTTTTTGGAGCAGTTGCGGACATGGTTGACCCCCCAGAATGTTTAAATAAAAATGGTGATTGGTCTATGGCAACAAGGGGAATGCTGCCCAGTTTAACATGATCAAGTGTAAAATCACGCATTTGGGACACAAAAATACAAACTACAGGCTTAAAACAGACTTCGCTGACAGCTAAATGAGAACAGCGAGGCTGGGGGCTACAATTATAAATCATTTAATGGCGAGGGGGCTGTTTAGTGAAGCAGTGGGCGACCCCAGTAGCCCTTACTAACAAAACATACCAAGAAAGGCTTAGAAACCTTTAATAACGTGCCTAGGGAAAGGGGGACAGGAAAGACAGAGTCAAATACAGGAAGGGGTTAAATAAAGTGTTTTTTAGTAACGAGGGGTTCTGGATATCCCTGGACGCTTACAGTAGGAACGCTCTTGCTAAACATGTTGCATGCGGGGGGGGGTATGCGTTTTTAGAGCATGAATAAATGGCGGGTCTCTGGCTACCTGCCGATTATCTGGCGGTCGCTTCTTTCTTTCAGTAGAGGTTATTGGCTTTATAAAGCAGGGGTTGGGTGTAGAAAGGGCCCCGGCGTATTAGAATAAGCGCATAAAACCACCTTTTGCTGTCCTGCAGCTGACGGGTCTGGATGAGCCGGTTCTGATGCAGATCTCAGTGTCCGTGGACGTGGCCCGGAAGGTTCTGGAGTTCCTGGCGGACCGGTGCCACGGATGTTCTCTGAGCGACCTGCAAAACTCGCGCGTCTTCTCAAAGTACCTTCTTGGTGCGAAGGCCAGCGAGGCGCGAAGTCCGAACCCTGAGTCGTCCTTCCACGAGAACTCCGTACAGGGGGGGTTCCTGTCTAAGAAACCAAAGAAAGAAGAAATCCAGAAAATAGAGAAGATAGGAGCCCACCCTAATCCCGAACTGTCCGACCTTCAGCTCCTCAACAACCTGCTCTCCCTGGAGGGTCTGCAGCCCACAGAGCTTGCCATCGAAAAGAGCAAAGGTGAGGCGGAGCGTGGCCAGAAGCGTCCTGAAGCTGGCCGTGGGGGTTCCCTGACTCTCGTGGTGTTCATGTTCCGCAGGCTTCACCACCTTCAAGGGCCATTCGAGTGTCATTACCCTGGAGATGCTGCTGGAGATGCTGGAGAAAGCAAAAAGGAGCGTCTGCGGAGCGGAAGCCCTCGGCTCCATCATCCAGGTCCTGGAGCAGCAGGCCGGAGAGGAGGCGCACGGGGTGAAAGCGGAGGGTCGCGCCAGGTACTCGGGGAGAGGCGCGTTATGTTTGTGCCTCCATCATAAGTGACTTCACGCTGTCTCTGAGGGGGGAGCCGCTCCGTGCCGGGCCCCCGGGTCTCGCGTTATTCTACAAAGTGAAATGCTCTGCGGGGGAAATGTTAACCCGTTGTGTACCGCGCTGTGCAATGTGATTTGTGTTCATCTATTTAGAGAGAAGATCGTGAAGATGCTGGTGGAGTTCCTCAGCAACCATGTGAAGGAGAAGCAGCTGGTGGCCACCGGTCTGCAGCTGACTTATGTCCTGATGTCCAAATACGACTGGCGGGTCCTGTTTGCCACGGAAGGTGGAGTGCGTGCCGTGCTGGGGTGCATGCAGGAGCACCACTCGTCAGCCGCGATACAACACGCCGGCCTGGCTGTGAGTGGCGCTAGAGCAGCGTATGCCACTGGCGGGGTATATAGGTGGAGCTGTGGGCTGTATGGAGCTGGCGGGGTATATAGGTGGAGCTGTGGGGTGTATGAAGCTGGCGGGGTATATAGGTGGAGCTGTGGGCTGTATGCCACTGGCGGGGTATATAGGTGTAGCTGTGGGGTGTATGGAGCTGGCGGGGTATATAGGTGGAGCTGTGGGCTGTATGGAGCTGGCGGGGTATATAGGTGGAGCTGTGGGCTGTATGGAGCTGGCGGGGTATATAGGTGGAGCTGTGGGGTGTATGAAGCTGGCGGGGTATATAGGTGGAGCTGTGGGCTGTATGGAGCTGGCGGGGTATATAGGTGGAGCTGTGGGGTGTATGAAGCTGGCGGGGTATATAGGTGGAGCTGTGGGCTGTATGGAGCTGGCGGGGTATATAGGTGTAGCTGTGGGGTGTATGAAGCTGGCGGGGTATATAGGTGGAGCTGTGGGGTGTATGGAGCTGGCGGGGTATATAGGTGGAGCTGTGGGCTGTATGGAGCTGGCGGGGTATATAGGTGGAGCTGTGGGCTGTATGGAGCTGGCGGGGTATATAGGTGGAGCTGTGGGGTGTATGAAGCTGGCGGGGTATATAGGTGGAGCTGTGGGCTGTATGGAGCTGGCGGGGTATATAGGTGTAGCTGTGGGGTGTATGAAGCTGGCGGGGTATATAGGTGGAGCTGTGGGCTGTATGGAGCTGGCGGGGTATATAGGTGTAGCTGTGGGGTGTATGAAGCTGGCGGGGTATATAGGTGGAGCTGTGGGGTGTATGAAGCTGGCGGGGTATATAGGTGGAGCTGTGGGCTGTATGGAGCTGGCGGGGTATATAGGTGGAGCTGTGGGCTGTATGGAGCTGGCGGGGTATATAGGTGGAGCTGTGGGCTGTATGGAGCTGGCGGGGTATATAGGTGGAGCTGTGGGCTGTATGGAGCTGGCGGGGTATATAGGTGGAGCTGTGGGGTGTATGGAGCTGGCGGGGTATATAGGTGGAGCTGTGGGCTGTATGAAGCTGGCGGGGTATATAGGTAGAGCTGTGGGCTGTATGGAGCTGGCGGGGTATATAGGTGGAGCTGTGGGGTGTATGGAGCTGGCGGGGTATATAGGTGGAGCTGTGGGCTGTATGGAGCTGGCGGGGTATATAGGTGGAGCTGTGGGGTATATGGAGCTGGCGGGGTATATAGGTGGAGCTGTGGGCTGTATGGAGCTGGCGGGGTATATAGGTGGAGCTGTGGGGTGTATGCCACTGGCGGGGTATATAGGTGGAGCTGTGGGCTGTATGGAGCTGGCGGGGTATATAGGTGGAGCTGTGGGGTGTATGGAGCTGGCGGGGTATATAGGTGGAGCTGTGGGCTGTATGGAGCTGGCGGGGTATATAGGTGGAGCTGCGGGGTGTATGCCACTGGCGGGGTATATAGGTGGAGCTGCGGGCTGTATGGAGCTGGCGGGGTATATAGGTGGAGCTGTGGGCTGTATGGAGCTGGCGGGGTATATAGGTGGAGCTGTGGGGTATATGGAGCTGGCGGGGTATATAGGTGGAGCTGTGGGGTATATGGAGCTGGCGGGGTATATAGGTGGAGCTGTGGGCTGTATGGAGCTGGCGGGGTATATAGGTGGAGCTGTGGGGTGTATGCCACTGGCGGGGTATATAGGTGGAGCTGTGGGGTGTATGCCACTGGCGGGGTATATAGGTGGAGCTGTGGGCTGTATGGAGCTGGCGGGGTATATAGGTGGAGCTGTGGGCTGTATGGAGCTGGCGGGGTATATAGGTGGAGCTGTGGGCTGTATGGAGCTGGCGGGGTATATAGGTGGAGCTGTGGGGTGTATGCCACTGGCGGGGTATATAGGTGGAGCTGTGGGGTATATGGAGCTGGCGGGGTATATAGGTGGAGCTGTGGGCTGTATGGAGCTGGCGGGGTATATAGGTGGAGCTGTGGGGTGTATGCCACTGGCGGGGTATATAGGTGGAGCTGTGGGGTGTATGCCACTGGCGGGGTATATAGGTGGAGCTGTGGGCTGTATGGAGCTGGCGGGGTATATAGGTGGAGCTGTGGGCTGTATGGAGCTGGCGGGGTATATAGGTGGAGCTGTGGGGTGTATGGAGCTGGCGGGGTATATAGGTGGAGCTGTGGGCTGTATGGAGCTGGCGGGGTATATAGGTGGAGCTGTGGGGTGTATGCCACTGGCGGGGTATATAGGTGGAGCTGCGGGCTGTATGGAGCTGGCGGGGTATATAGGTGGAGCTGTGGGCTGTATGGAGCTGGCGGGGTATATAGGTGGAGCTGTGGGGTGTATGCCACTGGCGGGGTATATAGGTGGAGCTGTGGGGTATATGGAGCTGGCGGGGTATATAGGTGGAGCTGTGGGCTGTATGGAGCTGGCGGGGTATATAGGTGGAGCTGTGGGGTGTATGGAGCTGGCGGGGTATATAGGTGGAGCTGTGGGCTGTATGGAGCTGGCGGGGTATATAGGTGGAGCTGTGGGGTGTATGCCACTGGCGGGGTATATAGGTGGAGCTGCGGGCTGTATGGAGCTGGCGGGGTATATAGGTGGTGCTTGGGTGCGGCGGGGGGGCCGGGGCCGGTACCAGGTTTGCTAGGTGCTGATGTCACGGCTGCCGCCTTCCAGGTCCTGAAGGTGCTGACCGGCGTGGGGAGCTGCGAGCTGCGGGGGAGCTCCCGCCGTTACGCGCTCAATCCTTCCGACGTCCAGGTGATCAAAGAGATCTTCTCCAGCATCGGGTCGGCTGCCAGCGGCGGCTCCACCAACCTCCTGAGGGCGATTCCTGGGGCCATCGGCAAGCTGCTGGCCACTCCGGAGTGAGTAACGAGAGCCCCATCTCCGCCATGATGTATAGTTCACCAGAGACGTACCCCAAACCCTTACTGGGTATTATCTGCCCTGGGGGCCGCGGTCACGTGCCCTCTCTGCGGCTGGCGCTGTGCCGGTGGCGGTCTCGTTGGTGACCCGGGGGTCCTGTCTGCTCCTCAGGTGTTTCTCCGCTGTGTATAACTGGCTCCTGGTGGTCCGCATGCTGATTGATAACCACACCGGTTTGGAGGAGCAGCTGTCCGGCTGTGCCTTACCCTCGGCCCTGCAGAGCTTCATCGACGACTCCGGCAACTCCGTGCACGGCCGGCTGGACCCGTTCGCGCAGAAACAACTCGCCGAGCTCCTGAAGAGCAGGCAGGAGAAGACCGACCCCGACGGCACAGGTGGGAGCTCTGCGCGGCGCTCCCACCCGGGACCCAATGCGGGGGGGCTTGGGATCTCGGTGGGATGGCGGTGTCGGGGTGTCCTGCGTCCGAGTATTGCGCATGCGCCGCTGGTAAACGTGACTCGGCCTCGTGAAATATTCTCCATGCTGCGCTCCCCAAAATCATAAGGATGTCCCCAAAAGGGCAGCTCACAGGGTTACGTGGGGATCGGAAAATATTAAAACCCAATTTTTTGGGGGGGAATTATTTCATAGATTTACCCATTAATTGCAGGAAGTGATGCAAAAAATCAGGAAGGTTTATTACGAAACGGAGAGAGTTTAGCGACCCAGCGGCGGGCGGCCCGGTTTATTTCAATACAAACCTGCATTTTCACCCCGTTATTTTACCCATTGTTGTCCCAAACGTAGCGCCGTAACGTGGCCTTTGGGTTACTTGTGTGCACATTGGATACGGGGAAACTCTAACCCTACTGCTTCGACCCATTCGAGTGGCACACTCTTCATGGGATCTTTTACACTCAAGGAGGAGTGCAGGAGATGGACACTCCATGCTCACTCGCTGTGGTTTTATTCCAGGGGACACTCGCACTCAGGAGGTGCAGGAGATGGATTTACCGGCCTTACTCTCCGCTCTGAAGGACTCTCGGGCGTGCAGAGAGCTTCTCCCGTCGCTGGAGCGCTGTCTATGTAACGATGTCTCGTCCATGCGCTGCGATGTCTCTCGGCTCCTCACCGATGGCGACTTCTTCCTGCTGCTGCTGTCCAGCCTGGAGCAGCTGAAGACGGACCGGCGGCTGCAGCTCTGTCTCTACCGGTGAGCGCTCTGCGTGTTTGGGCTGTAATGGATGTCTCGGCGAGGGGCTGTCTCGTGACCAACGCTCCGCTGTCTCTTCCCAGGATCCTGAACAAAGCTCTGGATTTTTACCAAGAGGACGGTCTCCCCTGGCACCGGAGCATCGAGCCCTCGCTCAACTCTCTGGGGAGCAACTGCGCCGACCAAGAGGTGAGTGGGAGGGGGCAACGCAGCGACCACCGGGGGTGGTTACAGGAAGGCTTGGCGGGGGTAACACCAGAGACTGGTTGACCCGCGGTCTCTTCTCGCCCGTCTGTCCCATCGCAGCTCCTCCAAGAGATCGTCTCCTTCCTTCACCGCTTGGCCTCCACCAACAAGGACTTCGCCGTCGTCATGTGCCGTCTCTGCGCCAAGGAGACCCTCGGCAAAGTGCTGGAGAAGCAGAACTCGGGCCTCCTGCAGGCGTCGGAGCTGCGAGAGCTGCTGACGGACTGCGAGAAATACGCCAGCCTCTACCAGAAGATGGCGACGAGCATCCTCGCCGGGTGCATCCAGGTGAGCCGCCTGCTCGCGAGGGCCACGGCAAGGGCCACGGCTTTCACCCCGCGGGTACAGATAGGAGCGGCTGCCGTAAACAAAGATGGAGTGGCCCCGGGGTCCCGCGAGGGGCATAGAACACAAGCTGCGACGTCTGCGATGCTGCGCATGGGGGTGTGCAGTACGGGGGGTGTTAAGCCACGGGGTATGGGGGGGCATCCCTTTGTACAGCATTACTGAATATGATGGCGCTATATAACACAATACATGATGATCTGCTGGGGGTTTTCCCGTCAGATGGTTCTGGGGCAGATAGAGGAGCACCGACGCAGCCGGCAGCAGATTAACATCCCGTTCTTCGATGTGTTTCTGAGGAACCTCTGCCAAGGTGAGTGAAATCCGCCTCCGTCTTTTGTTTCCCCGTCACTGGTGTATCCCCCCGAAGTTGCCCTGCTCGCCCCGGCGCGCGGTTGTCGCTCCCTCGCTTGCTCCCTCCTCGCCCCGCGGTTGTCGCTCGCCCCGCGGTTGTCGCTCGCCCCGCGGTTGTCGCTCGCCCCGCGTTTGTCGCTCGCCCCTCGCCCCGCGTTTGTCGCTCGCCCCTCGCCCCGCGTTTGTCGCTCGCCCCTCGCCCCGCGTTTGTCGCTCGCCCCTCGCCCCGCGTTTGTCGCTCGCCCCTCGCCCCGCGTTTGTCGCTCGCCCCTCGCCCCGCGTTTGTCGCTCGCCCCTCGCCCCGCGTTTGTCGCTCCCTCGCGCTCTCCCTCCTCGCCCCGCCCCGCCCCGCGTTTGTCGCTCGCCCCTCGCCCCGCGTTTGTCGCTCGCCCCTCGCCCCGCGCTTGTCGCTCGCCCCGCGTTTGTCGCTCGCCCCGCGCTTGTCGCTCGCCCCGCGCTTGTCGCTCGCCCCGCGCTTGTCGCTCGCCCCGCGTTTGTCGCTCGCCCCGCGCTTGTCGCTCGCCCCGCGTTTGTCGCTCGCCCCGCGTTTGTCGCTCGCCCCGCGTTTGTCGCTCGCCCCGCGTTTGTCGCTCGCCCCGCGTTTGTCGCTCGCCCCGCGCCCCGCGTTTGTCGCTCGCCCCTCGCCCCGCCCCGCGTTTGTCGCTCCCGCCCCGCCCCGCGTTTGTCGCTCGCTCGCGCTCTCCCTCCTCGCCCCGCCCCGCGTTTGTCGCTCGCTCGCGCTCTCCCTCCTCGCCCCGCCCCGCGTTTGTCGCTCGCTCGCGCTCTCCCTCCTCGCCCCGCCCCGCGTTTGTCGCTCGCTCGCGCTCTCCCTCCTCGCCCCGCCCCGCGTTTGTCGCTCGCTCGCGCTCTCCCTCCTCGCCCCGCCCCGCGTTTGTCGCTCGCTCGCGCTCTCCCTCCTCGCCCCGCCCCGCGTTTGTCGCTCGCTCGCGCTCTCCCTCCTCGCCCCGCCCCGCGTTTGTCGCTCGCTCGCGCTCTCCCTCCTCGCCCCGCCCGCGCTCTCCCTCCTCGCCCCGCCCCGCGTTTGTCGCTCGCTCGCGCTCTCCCTCCTCGCCCCGCCCGCGCTCTCCCTCCTCGCCCCGCCCCGCGTTTGTCGCTCGCTCGCGCTCTCCCTCCTCGCCCCGCCCCGCGTTTGTCGCTCGCTCGCGCTCTCCCTCCTCGCCCCGCCCCGCGTTTGTCGCTCGCTCGCGCTCTCCCTCCTCGCCCCGCCCCGCGTTTGTCGCTCGCTCGCGCTCTCCCTCCTCGCCCCGCCCCGCGTTTGTCGCTCGCTCGCGCTCTCCCTCCTCGCCCCGCCCCGCGTTTGTCGCTCGCTCGCGCTCTCCCTCCTCGCCCCTCCCCGCGTTTGTCGCTCGCTCGCGCTCTCCCTCCTCGCCCCGCCCCGCGTTTGTCGCTCTCCCTCCTCACCCTGGCGCCCGTTTGTCGCTCCAGGCTCCAGCGTGGAACTGAAGGAAGACAAATGCTGGGAGAAAATCGAGGTGTCGTCCAACCCGTACCGGGCCGGCAAACTGACGGACGGGAACCCCAAATCCTACTGGGAGTCCAGCGGAAGTACCGGCTCCCATTACATCAACATCTACATGCACCGGGGGGTAGTTATCAGGTGCGCCGGGGCAGCTCCAGCTCTCCTCGCGCTCTTGGCATCTGGTGAGGAGATTGGTAGAGGGTCTCGTTGGTGTGACAGAGGTAATTGTCACTTTTTCCTCCCCGCAGGCAGCTGTTTGTCATCGTGGCCAGTGAGGACACCAGTTATATGCCGGCCCGGATAGTCGTGACGGGAGGGGAGAATCCGTCCGGCATTAACACGGAGCTCAACGCGGTGATTTAGGGGGTTTTTTTGTGTGTGTTTTTGCCCCCCCCCCCCCCTCTGGGGCAGTAAAAAGCATTAGCCGTGTTCGCGTGGGGTATATGTGGCTGTTGTGTTATCTGGTTCGTCCACTTACCTGTCCGCCGTGGAGCTTTCTGGTGCTGCCAGCTACTCCTGGGGTAACTGAGCCGCTGTCCGTTTCCGTGTCCGGGCTGAGTCAGGACACCGGTTCTGGATCCTTGAGGCTGGAGTCGGGCTGGTTAGAGGCCGGGGGTATTTTACCCTCGCCGGTGTTGTTCTCGGGGGGTAGTTTGGTGGGCTCGCAGGGTAATAACGTGGCCGCTGTGTGTTACAGGTGAACATCCCCAGCACGGCCGGCCGAGTCCTGCTCCTGGAGAACCTCAGCCGCTTCTGGCCCATCGTTCAGATCCGGATCAAGCGCTGCCAGCAGGTCAGTCTCTGGCCCGTAGGGAACGTCACATAAGTCTCCTTGTGGGTGACGAGCCGTAAATGCTTGCTTTACAGGGCGGTATCGACACGCGCGTGCGCGGCCTGGAGATCCTGGGGCCGAAGCCCACGTTCTGGCCGGTGTTTAAGGAGCAGCTCTGCCGGAGGACGTTCCTCTTCTACACGAGCCGCGCTCACAGCTGGGGCCAGGAGATCCGCGACAAACGCGACTCTTTACTGCAGCTCTTCAGCAGGTGAGCGGGCGGGATGTGCAACGCGCACGCTCATTGGGTTGCGGTTGCCCGCTGCGCTGTTGCCTGCGTTGCTGTTGCCTGCGTTGCGGTTGCCCGCTGCGCTGTTGCCTGCGTTGCTGTTGCCTGCGTTGCGGTTGCCCGCTGCGCTGTTGCCTGCGTTGCTGTTGCCTGCGTTGCGGTTGCCCGCTGCGCTGTTGCCTGCGTTGCGGTTGCCCGCTGCGCTGTTGCCTGCGTTGCGGTTGCCCGCTGCGCTGTTGCCTGCGTTGCGGTTGCCTGCGTTGCGGTTGCCCGCTGCGCGGTTGCCTGCGTTGCGGTTGCCTGCGTTGCGGTTGCCTGCGTTGCGGTTGCCTGCGTTGCGGTTGCCCGCTGCGCTGTTGCCTGCGTTGCGGTTGCCCGCTGCGCTGTTGGCTGTACGGAGACCCTCTGTTCGTGTTATTGGGGGTCGTGTCGTTGCAGGTTGAATCGGTGCAGTGTCTGCGTTTGCCGGTGCTCTGCTGTCGCGCTGTTGCGTGCGTTGCGGTTGGCCGGCGCTGTTGCGTGCGTTGCGGTTGGTCAGCACGCTGTTGGCTGTACGGAGACCCTCTGTTCATGTTATCGGGGGTCTTGTCGTTGCAGGTTGAATCGGGCCCTGGCGCACGAGCAGGAGTTCGCTGAACGTTTCTTGCCGGATGAGGAGGCGGCTCAGGCTCTGGGACGCACCTGCTGGGAAGCACTAATTGCCCCGTTAGTGCAGAGCATAACTACCCCAGGTATCAGCCGAAAATCTCAGACCCGGTCGCCCGATTCTCGTTAGTCGCCCCTCTAAACACCTGCAGATATAAATGCGATCCCAGATCCCGAGGCGCTGATAGTCTGCCCCCTGGTGGTTGCGTTACCCCGGGCGGTGATAGTCTACCCCCTGGTGGTTGCGTTACCCCGGGCGCTGATAGTCTGCCCCCTGGTGGTTGCGTTACCCCGGGCGGTGATAGTCTGCCCCCTGGTGGTTGCGTTACCCCGGGCGGTGATAGTCTGCCCCTTGGTGGTTGCGTTACCCCGGGCGCTGATAGTCTGCCCCCTGGTGGTTGCGTTACCCCGGGCGGTGATAGTCTGCCCCCTGGTGGTTGCGTTACCCCGGGCGGTGATAGTCTGCCCCCTGGTGGTTGGGTTACCCCGGGCGGTGATAGTCTGCCCCCTGGTGGTTGGGTTACCCCGGGCGGTGATAGTCTGCCCCCTGGTGGTTGGGTTACCCCGGGCGGTGATAGTCTGCCCCCTGGTGGTTGGGTTACCCCGGGCAGTGATAGTCTGCCCCCTGGTGGTTGGGTTACCCCGGGCGCTGATAGTCTGCCTCCTGGTGGTCGCCTTACCCAGGGTGGTGATATTTTACAGCCCCTTTACCCCTCTCGTTTCAGACGCGGGCGGATTGAGTCCCCTCGGATGGCTCCTCACCCGGTACCTGGAGAACGGGCGCCTTTCCTGCCGTCCGAAGAGCCGCATGTCTGTGTTTAACTCGCGCGTGCGCAGACTGACGCATCTGCTGGTCCATGTGGATACCGTCCTCCCCGAAACCGATGCCCTGAAGCCCCTGAGCAAAGCCAGTGAGTGTGAGAGTAGAATGTCCAGCTGGTGGCCCCTTGGGGCCCGTGAGGAATACGTGGGTTTTTATGTCTGGATCCATGCCTGTGAGCTCTATATCCCCCGTCTGAGGGGCAGTAAGGGGCCGAGCCCGGTACGTCTGAGGGGCAGTAAGGGGCCGAGCCCGGTACGTCTGAGGGGCAGTAAGGGGCCGAGCCCGGTACGTCTGAGGGGCAGTAAGGGGCCGAGCCCGGTACGTCTGAGGGGCAGTAAGGGGCCGAGCCCGGTACGTCTGAGGGGCAGTTAAAGGGCCGTCAGGAACAAGCCTGACTTTGATGTGAGTCCGTAGATGGCCCCCATGTGATAATGTTCTCAGTGGAGGGTCTAATGGATCCTGAGCCAGGGCCGGTGCGGCGGGGTGGCTGTGGGGCCCGGGGCAGGTTAGTCGCTGGGACAGCAGCATCTCCAGGGGTCTCTCCTCTCCCCAGATGTGAAGCGTCGGGACTCGGTTTCAGCGAAGGACCCCGGCGTCAGCAGTCTGGCGGGAATCGCTCAGTGTTGGCAGGGAGTGGTGCAGAAGCAGGTAAGTTGCGGGGCAGATCTGGGGGGTATCCCGGGGTATCTGCCCCCCCCTGTGTTTGACGCCATTGCCTGTTTCAGGTGCACCGGTTTCTGGAGGCGTCGTGGAGCGACGAGGATCTCGTTCCCCGTTTCTGCTCCGTGTACCGGGGTCTCGGCCAGGCCATGGAGGAGCTCTTCGGGCAGCAGACTCAGTTCCTGTTCGCTCTGCGCCAAGGATTCTGCGAGGGGCTCCTGCAGCTCAGCTTCCTGACCGCGCTGCATGTGAGCCCCTGTCCGGGGGAGCCCCCCCCCCCGTCCCGTGTGCCCTGTCCGGGGGAGCCCCCCCCTGTCCCGTGTGCCCTGTCTGGGGGAGCCCACCGCTCATCCTGTGTGCCCTGTCCGGGGGAGCCCACCGCTCATCCTGTGTGCCTCTGTCCGGAGTGCCCCTTGGGAGGGCTGTGTGCCCTGTCCCGTGTGCCCTGTCATATGTACCCCTTTGGCGCCGGGTTCTGTGTGCTGACCCGTGTCGTTGTCCCGTTGCAGGTGACGGAGCAGTTTGCCCGGTACATCGATCGCAGGATACTGGAGATCCGCTCTGACTCCTCGGACTCGCGGCCGGCGAAGCAGCTGCAGCGGTTCCTGGAGTTTGTTCTCTTTCTGTCGGATTTGGAGCTTGCAAACTCGTTTGAGCATTTCTACAGGTGAGTGAGTGATGCTGCGCGGAGCGTGCACTCACCTGAAACTGCCTGCCCCTAGGTCCCCGTCTCCCATGATGCTTTGCAGACCCCCCCCAGGTCCCCGTCTCCCATGACGCGTTGCAGGTCCCCGTCTCCCATGATGCTTTGCGTTGCAGGCACTACCTTGCCGACCGGCTGCTCTCTCTCGGCCCCTGCTGGCTGGAGGACTCGGTGGTCGAACACATTGGGATCTGCTTCCCGAACCGATTCCCGCAGCAGATGCTGAAAAACCTGCAGGAGGCGAAAGATCTGCAGAGAGACCAACATCTGTACAGCCTGCAGGAGCTCGACATCGGCCTCCTGTCCGAGGAAGAGGAGGATGAGGTGAGGGGGGGGGCAGGTGAGTGGCACTGGGGGGAGATGAGCCAAAACTCCTAAATATCGTCTGGTTCTCGACGGCTGCTTGTCTGGTGTCTGTCGCGCAGGTTATGGAGGAGCCGCCTGGAAGCGGGGAGGACGAGGAGGATGCGCCCGTGCAGATCTCCGTCCTGTCTCCGCGCTGCTGGGCCGTGTCCTCCCTCTGCTACATGGACGACCCCAGCAGACATTTCCCAGAATCCCTCGGTGCGTCCCTGCAGCGATTCACCGACTTCTACACAAAAAGTACGGACTGGCTGCCCCCGCGCACGCGCTGCGCGTCTGTCCCGTCTCACACGCAGGACCACGCTGGAAGCTAATGCGCTGTAGGAACGTCCATGAGATATAATCTGCTTCCCCGTGTCTGTGGTGGGTTAGGAAATTGCCCCTTTATTAGCGTGCGGTGCGCGCGGCGGGGGCTCTGCGCGCAGATAAAGCCTTTGTTTTGGGGTCTTGCTGCAGGTCAGTCTCTTCCGGGCTCCGACGTTTCTCCGTGGCGCCGGCTGCAGTGGACGTGGCTGGGAAATGCCGAGCTGCAGTATGGCGACCTGACCCTCCGCGTGTCCACCCTGCAGATGTTCATCTTGCTTCTGTTTAACCAGCGGGAGGTGAGGCCGCCCGGGCAGGGGGTGGTAATCCAGCGCTGTGTGTCCGGTGGTCTGTCCGGGGGGCTTGCGGTTGTTTCCCGCTGTGTGAAGCAGGTTGTGGCTCCGGCTTCCATCCTCGTTTGTTGACTTTCCAGGAAGTTTCTGAAGAGTCGATTCTTCAGTCCACGGATCTGTCCCCAGCTCTCCTGAGCCACGCGCTGACGCCGCTGACTGCTAGAGGCAGCATCCTGACCCGCAACGAGGCAGGTACGTGGCGGCCCTGTTGGGTAATAGACCCCGTGGCACCGGGTTATGGACACCTTGCGGGAATCCATCTGCTGGTGAGACAGAGTATATGGCGGCTCGCTTGAGTTCTTTGACCTCCTGTACCATCCTCCATCACCTTCCCTGCACGCCGTTGACTCTTCTCCCATCCCCCATAGGGCGTTTATGTTTGAATGACGAGGGGCAGATAGAGGGCCACCCCGGAAAGGCGTTCCAGCTGCTGCCCCAGCAGGTCTATCTGAACGTTGAAGAGGACGAAGGGCGCTCGATGGAGAAGAAGAGAAATATCATCTTCTGCCTCATCACCCAAATCATGAAGGAGGAGAAGGAGCTTCACATCGACAACTTGGTGTTCAGGGTAAGTGGCGAGGACCCAATCAAACCACAGCTCGGGGGCCGATCCGGCTCGGCTCCGGGATGTGGGTCCTTGGGTTGGTGGCGCCCGCTGTCCCCTCGAAGGTTGCAGTCGTGCAGAGAATTTCTCAGACGGCGTGGGTCTGTGTCCAAGGTACTCTGTATGATATGGGAGGGCGCCCCCCCCGCGCCGGGGCGGCCTCCTCTGGGGGGCTCCGGGGCGGCCTCCTCTGGGGGGCTCCGCGCCGGGGCGGCCTCCTCTGAGCGGCTCCATCTTCTCTCTCCGCCAGGTAATCGATGCTTGTCAGATACTCGAGCCGAGGAAAAGCCTCCGCTTCCTGAACTTCGGCTGCAGCACCACGGACGTCCTGTCCTGCATCATGCATCTCATCAGCCAGGGTTATGTGCGACGCAGCGAGGATCGGCCCCACGTGCTGGAGTATCTCTCCAAGGTCCCCTCCACTCCCCACAAGAGCAAAGCCCACATCAGCTTCCATGGCTCCAGCCACAAGAAGCGGGACGCGGGGGCCAAGGTGTCCCCCAGCAGGTACCGGGAGAGTAATTCATTCTGATGGAACTAAAGTGAAGGTCGTTCTGTGTGTCACGCGTGTCTTTGCTGTGTTCCAGCTCAGAAGAAGGCACGGAGCAGGGGCTTCTGGAGATGGTTCTGCTCCCCATGGGCCGCACCTTGAGCCAGGAAGAGGTGTGGACCCTGATGTCCCAGATGGTCAACCAAGTGTCTGAAACCGTGAGTGTGAGCCCAGACGTGGCCCAGCACCTTCTCATCCATTGCAAGTGGAACGTGGACCTTCTGATTCAGAGATACACGGAGGAAGCCGAGTCTCTGCTCATTGCCTCGGGGTTACAAGTGCCGGAGTCTCAGCCCCCCGAGACCTCCCAGCCCACCTGCCCTGTGTGCATGAGCCCCCTGACCCCGGATGACAGCCCTCCAAGCCTGTCCTGCCGCCACTTCTGCTGTAAGGTGCGTGTCGATACCGATTCGGGGCAAAACATGAATCCTCTTTCCACTCATCGTGGGGAGTAACGTTTCGTATGAAAGCCACGTCGTGGTTACATCCGTGTCCCCCCGCCTGCAGGCTTATTCGGCCCCGTTTGGTGGCAGAAGGTGGAGGGGCATTTTGTGGGGTATTTTCCATGGGCGCCTGGAGCTCTGTTATGTCCAATCTGCCCCATCTTTAATACCGAGATCTGCCCTGTTCCCCCAGAACTGCTGGAAGGAGTATCTGAGCACCCGGATCGAGCAGAACCTGGTGCTGAACTGCACGTGTCCCACCACCGACTGCCTGGCGCAGCCCACCACGGACTTCATCCGCAACATCATATCCTCCGCGGAGGTCATGGACAAGGTAAAGCCCCGCGGGGGCGCCTGTCCAGGGGCTATCAGAGGTCTGTTCTGCCCCTCAGGGTCATGGGGGAAAAAAACTGAGATTCTGGTATCCATTCCGGGTTAAAGTTCACCTCTCGGGGGTTCGCTCTCTCTGAAGGCGACGTATTCTTTATACCCCACCCCAGGGCAGTCTGTATTTCCTGTTATTGGTCTATTGCGCAAATGGCAGGGCAGCAGCGATATGAAGAAAGCATTTCCTATCATGTGTAACAGCCTCCCAGCAGAGGTGGTAGAGTGTAATACAGTGAGGGGATTTAAACATGCATGGGATAGACATATAGACGAGACCAAAGATACCCCTTCTGTGTTTTTTGCCCTTTATCCGGCCCCTGGCCTGTAAGCGGCACCGAGGTTTTCGGGGGGCCCGTCTGACCGCGGCTCTCTTGGCTCTTGCAGTACGAGAAGTCTCTGCTCCGAGGATTCGTGGAAAGCTGCTCCAACTTGACGTGGTGCACCAACCCGCAGGGCTGCGACCGCGTTCTGTGTAAGGAGGGCCTGGGGAGCGGGGCCGCCTGCGCCAAATGTTCCTGGCTTTCCTGCTTCGACTGCAGCTTCCCGGAGGTGAGCGGCTCCCGAGCGCGTGTCCCGCGGCTCCCGGGCCCGTGTCCCGCGGCTCCCGGGCCCGTGTCCCGCGGCTCCCGGGCCCGTGTCCCGCGGCTCCCGGGCCCGTGTCCCGCGGCTCCCGGGCCCGTGTCCCGCGGCTCCCGGGCCCGTGTCCCGCGGCTCCCGGGCCCGTGTCCCGCGGCTCCCGGGCCCGTGTCCCGCGGCTCCCGGGCCCGTGTCCCGCGGCTCCCGGGCCCGTGTCCCGCGGCTCCCGGGCCCGTGTCCCGCGGCTCCCGGGCCCGTGTCCCGCGGCTCCCGGGCCCGTGTCCCGCGGCTCCCGGGCCCGTGTCCCGCGGCTCCCGGGCCCGTGTCCCGCGGCTCCCGGGCCCGTGTCCCGCGGCTCCCGGGCCCGTGTCCCGCGGCTCCCGGGCCCGTGTCCCGCGGCTCCCGGGCCCGTGTCCCGCGGCTCCCGGGCCCGTGTCCCGCGGCTCCCGGGCCCGTGTCCCGCGGCTCCCGGGCCCGTGTCCCGCGGCTCCCGGGCCCGTGTCCCGCGGCTCCCGGGCCCGTGTCCCGCGGCTCCCGGGCCCGTGTCCCGCGGCTCCCGGGCCCGTGTCCCGCGGCTCCCGGGCCCGTGTCCCGCGGCTCCCGGGCCCGTGTCCCGCGGCTCCCGGGCCCGTGTCCCGCGGCTCCCGGGCCCGTGTCCCGCGGCTCCCGGGCCCGTGTCCCGCGGCTCCCGGGCCCGTGTCCCGCGGCTCCCGGGCCCGTGTCCCGCGGCTCCCGGGCCCGTGTCCCGCGGCTCCCGGGCCCGTGTCCCGCGGCTCCCGGGCCCGTGTCCCGCGGCTCCCGGGCCCGTGTCCCGCGGCTCCCGGGCCCGTGTCCCGCGGCTCCCGGGCCCGTGTTAAGGGTTCTCTCTGTCGCAGGCTCATTACCCGGCCAGCTGCAGCCACGTGTCCCAGTGGATGGACGATGGAGGTTTCTACGAAGGGATGACGGCCGAGGCTCAGAGCAAACACCTCACCAAACTCATATCCAAGCACTGCCCGAGCTGCCGGGCCCCGATCGAGAAGAACGAGGGCTGTCTGCAGTAAGCGGGGGGGATTCTTCCGCCGTATCGGGGGGCTCTGCGGCTCTGCAGGTGAAGCGTTAACGGCCGTTCCCCTCTTCTTCCAGCATGACGTGTGCCAAATGTAACCACGGATTCTGCTGGCGATGCCTCAAACCCTGGAAACCAACCCACAAAGACTACTACAACTGCTCTGCCATGGTAAGGCATGTCCCCGGCACCGCTAGGACTGGGACTGGCTGGAGTGAGTGTGTGACGCCTCTGGGACTGGCTGGAGTGAGTGTGTGACGCCTCTGGGAATGGCTGCAGTGAGTGTGTGACGCCTCTGGGACTGGCTGCAGTGAGTGTGTGACGCCTCTGGGACTGGCTGCAGTGAGTGTGTGACGCCTCTGGGACTGGCTGGAGTGAGTGTGTGACGCCTCTGGGACTGGCTGGAGTGAGTGTGTGACGCCTCTGGGACTGGCTGGAGTGAGTGTGTGACGCCTCTGGGACTGGCTGGAGTGAGTGTGTGACGCCTCTGGGAATGGCTGCAGTGAGTGTGTGACGCCTCTGGGACTGGCTGCAGTGAGTGTGTGACGCCTCTGGGACTGGCTGCAGTGAGTGTGTGACGCCTCTGGGACTGGCTGGAGTGAGTGTGTGACGCCTCTGGGACTGGCTGGAGTGAGTGTGTGACGCCTCTGGGACTGGCTGGAGTGAGTGTGTGACGCCTCTGGGACAGGCAGGGTTGGATTTACTCTGTGACACCTCTAGGACAGGTTTGTGTGTGTTTGTGTTCTCACAGGTCAGTAAAGCAGCGCGTCAGGAGAAGAGGTTCCAGGATTATAATGATAAATGTACATTCCAGCACCACGCCAAGGTACCGCACACGCTTACTACACGCGTCACCGTGCACACCCTGCCACCGGCTGCAGCTTTATCTTTTTTTGCCGCCCCTAGGACTTTGCGGTGTCTCTACGCAATCGCTTGTGTGTCCTCGATGAGGAGGTCCCGCTGCGCTCGCTCACCCTCCTGGTCACAGCCTGCCGGGTGCTGGAGCTGAGCCGCAAGGTGAGCGTTCGCCCCCCCTAATACCCCCTCCCCATGTGTGCCTCCCCCGTCGCCGCGGTAACTGCCCGCGTGTTGAATGGCGTTTGTCGCGCAGGTTCTGGCGTATTCCTGCGTGTACAGTTACTACAATCAGGACTCGGAGCGGCTCGACGTTCTGGAGTCTCAGACGGAGAACCTCGAGCTTCACGTCAGCGCGTTGCAGATTCTGCTGGGTGAGCATCGAGCTGGGGGGTCCAGGGGCCACCCTGAGGCCGGGGCAGAGAGCTTGGGGGGTCTGGGGGCCACGCTCTGGCCGACCGGAGAGCATGGTGGGGGGGGTGACACGCGGCGATCTGAAGCCCTGTAAGATCAGCCCACGATGGAGGCTGGGGTCCGGAGTATCACGGGGGCATTCCCTGACTCATGAGACTCGGTTTTCGCCGTCTCTGGCCCGCGTGGGGGGCTGTTTGTCTCTCGCTCCGCTCATCGCCTGTCCGCCGTTCCCGCAGAGAACAGTCTCTTGGAGAGCGAGGACCTGGCGTCCGGCGCGCGGCTCTTCGCCGGCAGGAAGTACAGCAGCGGCCTGGAGCTGGTGAGAAGAGTCCAGGAGAGACTCCAAGGGATCCTGCAGCACTCCACTCAGGTGAGTAACAGAAGAACCACGCTCAGTGGCCCCTGCATGACGGGGGGGGGGGGGGGGGGTTGCGAGTCATTCTGAACACAAATGTTTTATTTCTAGGATTTCCGCATCGGGTTCCTCTCGCAGCCGGAGCTGAAAGAAATGAAGCTGTCCAATGTGCCCTCTGGAGGGGCCGCCTTAGAGTAAGAGCTCTGTACCCTGCTGCCCTAATCGCGGCCCAGCTTGCCCATCCCGCAGCTGGTCACAGCCCGGTTCACTAGCCCCCCGCAGCTGATTGTGGCCCGTCTCGGTGACCATATCCCCCCCCCCCCCCCCGCGCGTGCAGCTGATTGATGATTGAGGCTGTGTTGTAAAGTTGGTGATCCTCTTCATTGCCGTTCCGTCTCCCCGCAGCGCTGCAGACGGCGCCTCGGATTCGGGAGACACAGCCGGGGAGCAGGAAGATGATGATGATGACGATGAGTACGTCCCTCAGTGGCACGAGGAGTTCGATGACGATCTCGACGAGGACGACTTTTCCTACGATGAAGATGACGAATCAGAAAACCCCGAACCCGATTCATTTATCTTCGACGACGACGATGCCTACGAGTGACCCCCGGCCGGGTCTCCAGCCCCCGCGGGGGGCTCATGTCATCGGCTTACGTCACTCCACGTCCTCCTTCCTTCAAATAATTCCGAGCCTCTCCTGAAACTTCCTGCACATTCTTGCACCCCTCGTGGGCCAATTAAACTGCTGCTTTTCACAGTAATCACCCTTTAACCCCCTCCTAAGGACCTGTTCTCCCAGGTTGACCCTTTACCCTTCCTCTTGCCCCCCTTCCTGTTAACCCATTGCTCTTTGCCCCCTTCCTGCTAGCCCTTTGCTCTTTAACACGTATGTTGTCTTGCGGAGGCCAAACTTCTTTCCCTCGGCCGGGGCTGTTTACACCTCTCCATTCCCGGGACTGTCCTTTTGGTCCCAGAGTGCCTCGCCCGTCGGTCCTTTGTCACCGGTTTGTGCAGCGCCCCCGGCACTACCGGAGTTAATTACCGATAATTTGTTTATCTGGAGAATATATGCGTTTATATTTATAATTAGAATTATTTTTATTACAATGAACCCGTTTCGTTTCGTTGTGATTCTCCAGTGGAATGCGTTATGTGGGGGTCACGCCGGAGGGACCCGCGGTAGGTTTGTGAGCGAGTGGGGGGGGGGGGTTCCACGTCTGCGGCCCCTACCGGAAGCTTCTTTATGAATGATTAAAGTTGCATGTAAGACGTTATGTGGCTGAATGCTTTCTTCCAGCCGGCGCGCCGCCCTGTGATATGCCGACAGTGGTAGCGTGTGCTGCGCGGGTGTGCGGGGTCTATATGATTGGCTGTCAACTGCAACTCCCATCACGCTGTAACCAACACAACGATCTTCAGCAAGAAAACATGCAAGAGAAATAACTGCTCGTTAATCTGTGATGTCATGAGACCGTCCGGCCTTCTGGTGACATCGCCGGATCCAGACCTCCTTTATTCGGCCGTGTGCTGGGCATAGTGCCGTGCTACGGGGGGCTTCTCCTCTGCCCTGGGGATTATGCTATAGGGGGCTTCTCCTCTGCCCTGGGGATCATGCTACGGGGGGCTTCTCTATACTGAGGACGGCGCCATGTAGTGGGTACATCTCTAAGCAGACTGGAACAGATTGAGACAGGAACGTCGCTTAATGTAGTGCGAGACCCCCAGCCGCCCCCTGATATCTGGAGTAATCCGAAACACCACAAGCCCGCTGCTAGCCACCGTCCTAAACCAGGCACTAATCCTCTAGCCCTCTGAAACCTCTTACCCCTAGTTACTACTGCAAGAGAGCTACTACTCCCTAAGATTGTAAGCTCATGCGCGGGGCCCTCGAGACCACCATCCCTGCCAGGAACTTTGTATAAAGCACCAAAAGGGTAGATTGTAAGCTCACGGGCCGGGTTCGCACCTGATGTGTCTGTGTGTATTAATGTGTAATCGTGATGTTAACCGCCCCATTTATATTGGACAGCGCTGCAGAATTTGTTGGTCCTTAATAAATAAAAGGGTATAATAAAAAAACTTTCTAAAACCATAAAATGAGGACAGGCAGGGGGGCCGGAGACGACCGGCGGCCGGAGACGAGGACAGGCGTCAGCCACCAGCGGCCGGGGCAGGAGACGAGGACGGGTGTCAGCCGCCAGGGCAGGAGATGAGGACGGGCGTCAGCGGCCGGGGCAGGAGACGAGGAGGGGCGTCAGCCACCGGCAGCCGGAGACGAGGATGGGTGTCAGCCGCTGGGGCAGGAGACGAGGACAGGCGGCGGCCGGGGCAGGAGACGAGGATGGGCGGCAGCCACCGGCAGCCGGAGACGAGGGCGGGCTTTTTATTTCTCGTTTATTCAGATTCTCGCGTAGCCGCACGTGAAGCGGTTTGGACAGAAGATTCCCGCAGCGTAACGTCTCACTTGGAGGCATCGGTCTACCTCGTGGACGTGCGCATGAGACCCGGCATCAGAGGAAGCTCCTGCTCTCACTAGGACATCTCCGATGTTCCCATAAAATATACAGCCGTCCCACCATGGAGCGAGGGATTTCCCAAAAAGTGGGACAAGACACCCACAACAAATCCCACCGCAGTCCAGCTCATCGTACCCCATTTCCCGTAGTGAAGTCTGACCTGGTCAGACCTGGCGGACAAAGGAACCAATCCAGTGTCTCCCTGCCAGGGCTCCCTCCACTCGGTGAAGCTGTGGCCGGTCTCCCCAGAACCAGAATTTTGGGGGCTCATATGATCTGAACCCAGGCTGATGCCCCCCCACGGTCTTCTACGTCTATCCATCGGAGGAGACGACACATTCCTCTCTCAAGTCAAGTCCATCGCTGCTGAGGCTACAGGAGAAAAGGAGCAACTTCTTCCCTCCGACCGCACTCACCGGCCCTGTTGGAAAAATACTTATGTTATCGAAAATATTATTTGCTTACATATAAGGAAGTAGAAAATGTCATGTCCATGATATATGCACCAGTCCCCGCCAACACGCTTCCTCTATAATATTCTATATATATATATAGAATAAAAGGTCAAGTCTGGGCCATTTTTAATTATGCAGCTTAATAGGTGTAACCTGCTTGAAAAGTAACCAATCATAATGATGCATGCTATTACAAGTAGATAAGATGCTATATAAACCATGTAATCTAAACATATAATCAGACAATGCTTCGACTTTTGTGTGTTATGTGCCTTGTCTCGATTATGCGCATGATCTAAATAAAGGAAAACTCTTTCTCAAGAGAATTCGACCATTAATTCGACCAACATTTTGGTGCCCCGTGTGAGGAGGTCCTGACCGGAGACAGGGACGACGGTCCTGAGGAACCGCACCTCAAGAATCTGCATCTGGGGTAATAAAAGTCCTCCAGCTAAGATTGCTGTTAATCAGAGGCACTTCGCGACATCGTCCCTGAAACCGGCAGCGTCCTCCCGAAGATTTAGTACGGTCTTCTCTTCAGAAATGTGAGTAGGAAAATATTTCTGGTAAATATTATAAGAGGTCAAAGTCTGTCAGGGACTACTGAAATAAATAACTGCGTATGCATTCGATAATAAGAAATAGTACTTGGAGTAATGAGACTGATCAGGAGAAATGTGCACAGGTAGTTAGTCATTATTTTTGTGATAACGAATTGTTGTTTGTAATTGTGACAATACTGTTGATGTTGGTTGCGGCTTGTATTATTGTGAAAGAGTATCACAAGACCTTAAAGAGAAGAGCTCTTATGGTCCAGGGACAGCTATACCAACCCATGTCACAAATCTTGTCTGAATGAATCTGTGTGAATGACTGTTCAGGAGTCCTTTACGGCGAACGAACAGTTAATAAGGTTGTTGTTAATACGCCCCCCGGCATTTGTGAGAAGCTCTCTGTGATCAAGTGCTGGGATTGCAAGTGAACAACTTCGCTGCGAGAGTGATTTTCCTGCCTCTCCTGTCTAGGAACGGTATCTTATAAATACCAAGAGCTCTTTGTTTAACCCTGTCCAGATGTGGTATCTTATAAATACCGAGGGCTCTTTGTTTCACTCTGTCTAGAAGCGGTATCTTATAAATACCGAGGGCTCTTTGTTTCACTCTGTCCAGACGTGGTATCTTATAAATACCAAAAGATTTTCCTTGTTTTCTGCTTTGCGGTGAGATTGTATCATGGGGAAATCCCACAGTAAGGGAAAGAAACAAAAGGATGAGAGTGTTTTCTTGTGGATAAAGAAAAAAACCACTGAAAGGAGACAAACAGTTCATGTACAAACTTAATCCAGAAAATGTTAAGTATTGTAAGAGATGGAAAAGCAAATTTGATTTTGATTGTAAATTAACTGAAAGGGGATGTATAACCTTACTTGATAAAATCAAGGAAAAGGGTTCCTCCAAATATGGGAAAAATGGGAAAGAGGTTGCAGAAAGGTGGCTTAGAGAAGCACACATAAGAAATCAGGCTATAGAGCTAAAAAAGGCACAACAAATACTAATGTTAAAAGAAAAGGAGGATGACAATTTAACGTTGGCGGCGAAACAGCAGAATAATCCATCTGTTGCTGAAGCCCCTTCCCCTCCTACTTTGCAACCTGTGGTAACGGATAACAGTCCAAAGGATGTGGTTAATTTGTCTCCGCCTGTACTGGAACGTATTTATCCAGATCTTAGAGAGTTAAACCCAAGTAACCCTATCACTACTGTTTCTGTGATTCACCCTGTACCTACTCTGCCCCCAGAATACTCTGGCCCAGTCACCAGAGCAATGAATCGAATAATTACTAATTGTCAGGCAGGAGCTGATTATATCAGGCAATTTGAGAAAAATGCTATAGATGGTCAATATCCTATGATAGAGGTACCAAACCCAATGGGTGGACAAGAGGATGGTCACGGTAATAAACATCCATTAACCATGTAGGTGCATAGAACATAAACAGAGAAAGATATTAAAAAACAAAACAAAAAACTACTGAACATGTAAAAAGTCCAAAAGAGGATCCTCGACAGTTTGGTGAGGATATATGAGGGCTCTGTAACAGTTACCGATTAAATGGTGAAGAAATAGAAAGAGCGTGTCGAAGGGTTTTGGGATCAGATTGGAGTTCAGTAGAACGGAACTGGAATGGGTACGATAATGCGGGACAACCCCTCCCATGGGGTCATGTTGATTTAATTAACCGTTTAAACACTTTCATAACTGCTTGTACGACCAGATGGGCTCGTAGAACAAATTGGATGGAGATAAACAGATGTACGCAGAAGGATGGGGAGGATGTGGATCAATATTTTTATCGACTGAAAAAGGTCTTTGATATCTATGGTGGTTTAACCCCACCTCCCGATCCAGATCCAAATTCTGCTTATGAGCAGCAGTTGAAAAATGCGTTTGTGTCTGGGACGCGTAAAGAGATAAATGCGTATGTCAGTAAATATATGGTTAACCTCCGTACTGTGTCGTTGAATGATGTGTTGGAATATGCTAAGCATTCTGAAAAGTGGCACAAAGAAAGGGAGAAAAAGAAAGTGAGAGTAATGTTAGCGGGAGAGGAGTATGAAGGAACGTTGACAGGGAATAACGAAAGAGGAAGAGAGAGATTTCGAGGTCGTGGCCGGGGCAGAGGGTCATACCGAGGTAGAAGAGGTAGTGGTGATAGACGGTCACGTGGATGTTATAATTGCGGAAAGGAAGGTCATTGGGCGAAAGAGTGTCCCGAGCCAGACAAGAGAAAGCAGAACTCCCCAGAGCAATGACCAATACAGGAAAAAGAGACGTTGGATCTCAGTAATGTTCATGATGTGTTGTTATTGTCAAACTTGCCTGAAATTGATTTAATTGTAAATAACAAACGTGTAACATTTTTGGTTGATTCAGGGGCTTCGCGAACCCTATTGAATTATCCCACCTGCACGGGCATACAGAAAGGGACTGGTAAAATTCACATAAAGGGAGTAAATGGGAGGACACATACCGAAAGCTTATCTGTTCCCCTCCAAATACAACATCCAGAGTTTGGAAAAATAATTACCGCCAGTGTAATATTATCTGAGGTATGTCCCGTAAATCTCCTGGGAAGAGATCTGATTAGAGAGTTGGGAGTGCACATTGCACCCGTGGGAGACAAGTTTGATGTTACGGTGGGAAGAAGAAATAACTATCAAAGACGGCATGATCGTTACTATTATGCCTTGAACATAGATTTTACTGAAAATAAGGGAAACATAATACAGGTTTTGAAACTTGTACGTAAGACATTTGAGACCTGTGATTATTTACAAGTTCAACATTCAAATAATTTTCATTGTACAATGTATAAAGAAAACAGCAGGAGGAGACGAGTATTATGAATCACACTTAAAAGACAAACGAAATACCGTAATACAGACAGAATATTTTTACTGGACAGACAAAGGACAAGGGACATTATCTTGTATATTAACCCCCCTGAATGACCACACTTTTTTAAAGGTATAACACCACATTTGTCTCTGTGTAAACAGCAAACTGATCAGTGGAAGTCTGTGGGAGATATGGTGTTGCGATGTGAGATTAGTCACTCGTGGAAAAGGGATAAAGGAAAAGCTGAACTAATCAAGGCAGGTAAATTATCTAATTATTTATTAGCCCAGGCGGCTGAGTTAACGGCTCTCATAGAGGCATGCAAGTGGGCAGTAGACAAACGAGTAAATATCTATACCCACAGTCAATATGTGTTTTCTACTATATATGTGTTTGCACAACAATGGAAAAATAGAGGTATGATTACCTCCACAGGGAAACCGATAAATCATAGAGCCCTGATTGAAGAACTATTAACGGTTATACATCTACCAAAAGAAGTAGCTGTAATAAAGTGTGCAGCCCATACCAACAGCAAAGATCCTATAGCATTAGGCAATAACCGTGCAGATATTGAAGCAAAAAGGATTGCTCAAGAGATGTTTGCCATAATCACTCACGATATACAAATTGATCACCAGGTTTTGTATGATATGCAGCAGGCTGCCCCTATGTCTGAAAAGCGATATTGGCAGTCTAAACAAGCCACTCTATGTAACAAAATTTTTCACATTAACAACAAACCAATATTGCCGAAATCATTGTTTCGCTATGCAGCCTTATTGAGTCATGGGCTGAGCCATGTCTCAACAGGAGGGATGGTAGCCATCATAGATAAGGTATTTACAACATTCAGATTTCAAAATTACTCTAAAAAATTTTGTGCTAATTGTCTTATCTGTGCTCGATATAATCCACAGGGAAATCTCAAACCTGCTATTGGGAAGTTCCCCAACCCCGAGTATCCGTTTCAACATATTTGCATGGATTATATTGAACTAAACAAATGTGAAAATATGAGATATTGCCTAGTTATTGTTGATGCATTAACTAAATGGGTAGAAATATTCCCAACAGCCCACGCAGATGCAGATACAGTAGCTAAGGTCATGATAAAAGAAATCATTCCTAGATTTGGAATACCAGAAAGAATATACAGTGACAATGGGCCTCATTTTGTCAATCAACTAATCTCCAGATTTACACAAGTATTTGGTATACAATTAAAGAATCATTGCGCCTATCATCCTCAGTCAGCAGGGTTGGTAGAAAGAAACAATGGAACAATAAAGAATAAATTAAAAAAGACTATGGCAGAAACTGGGAAGAATTGGGTTTCTTGTCTACCTATGGTAAAATTGAGTATGCGTATTACACCTAATAAGCAGGGTCTCACCCCATTTGAAATAATGTACGGGAGACCCTATAGTTTGCCACAGATAAAGGTAAAAGAGGCAAATGATGAAAGAGAATTAACCCTAGCAGATTATATGGCAAAAATGCTGAATACCAGATCAATACAAACTGTGAATTCTCTTCCAGAGACACAAGAGCCAATTCCTGAGAAATTGAGCGTTGGAGATTGGGTACTAATAAGGATAATCAAACGAAAGAATTGGTCATCACCGAGGTGGGAAGGACCGTACCAAGTACTACTAACCACCCCCACGGCATGTAAGATAGCTGAGAGGAGTTGTTGGATACATCAGTCGCACTGTAAGAAGGTAACACCACTTGCTGGTAGTCACTCATTAAGTCTGGGTACAAAGGGGGGTCCAGACGATAGGTTGGACTCGTCTCAAGCCAGTGAAGAAATCCATTCCCCAAACCCTGAGTTGACGGCCAGGTAGGATGAAGGGGTGGTGCCTGCTTATAGTTTATTGGGTAGTGACTGATGCTATTCCTTTTTTTATTAAAAAGACTGAGTGGAATGAGAACAAGAAAGTGACCAAATGGGAAAATACCAAAGCACAAAATCTGACTTTTTCATTAACAGGAGATAGTTCCATTGAAATTGATCTGTGTAAAATGATTCATTGTAAAAATATTGGGCAAGCAAGAAACTATGCTAAGGCCAATGTATATATATATATATGCTGAATGCCTGAAAAGCCCCCTGGAAAACAAAGCATAACATCATGTCTTGGTTGGGATTATGCTATGTGGACAACAGCTAGTCGAAATTTGGGATATGATATGCCCAGGGCAAGAGCGAGTAAAATCAAAATCTGTAAAAAGATTACAATCTGAATGTAAAACCTTTAATAATTGTAATAAATTGTTATTTACTTTAAAGGAACCTATGAAGACGGATGAGAGACTATATACTATAGGTGTGTGGGTTTCCAATAGAGACCTGCAGGGAATTTTCTTTTTGTCTTTTCCAGAAAATAAGGTCCAAGCAGAAACAGAGTTTCAGATCCAGGAAGAAAGATATATCGAGGAAATTGAGACAGGGGTAATTCCGTATACCAGTTTGAGTTCTATTGATCAAATTGCCCTGGAAGCAGGATTTCATGGAGATAACGTTTGGTTGGAATGGCTTCAATTTACTGTAAAAAGTCTAAACAAAGAGAATTGTATAGTCTGCGCAGAAGCCCGTCCGCAGTTGGCTACGGTGCCATTTCCATTAACAGAAGAGAATGATCCAGTCGGATTTGACTGCATAATAAAGCTCTTTGATGAGACTTATGCCCCACCTGGAAATGGAACTTGTCATACATTAGACTTGTTGTTTCCCAAGGTTAAAAGGGCTCAATTACCTCCAACAGTGCAAATATATGAGGGAAATTACACCTGTATGAAACTTCAGGGTGATAGCAGCTATTTCGATTATAAAGATTTGTCTAATTCACTATGTGTCGAGACTTTCTCCACAGGACTGCGACAGCCAACCCAGATGAGAGCAGATATTTGGTGGTTATGTGGAGACCGGAAAATAAGACCTTTTATCGATCCCAGAGGAAAAGGAAAATGTGCTGTAATACAGCTCATTGTACCTTTAAATTTGTTGACCTCACGGAAGGAACCAACCTCAAGGCCGAAAAGATCAATACAACCACAAGGATCGTTTGATGATCGAATATATATTGATGAAATTGGAGTACCATGAGGAGTTCCAAATGAGTTCAAAGCCCGAAACCAAATTGCTGCAGGTTTCGAATCAATCATTTTCTGGTGGAGTACAATAGCAAAAAACGTGGACTGGATAAACTACATCTATTATAATCAACAGCGGTTTGTGAATTATACTCGAGATGCTATTAAAGGAATACATGAGCAACTGGATGCGACCTCCCTTATGGCCTGGCAGAATCGAATGGCCTTGGACATGCTATTGGCCGAGAAAGGGGGCGTGTGCAAGATGTTCGGGAACCAATGCTGCACCTTCATACCAAATAATACCGCCCCTGATGGGAGCATCACCAAAGCCCTCGAAGGACTAACATCCTTATCAAATGAACTTGCCGAGAATGCAGGAATACATAATGTGTTCACCTCTTGGTTAGAAGGATGGTTCGGGCGATGGTCAGGAATGATAACGTCCGGAATAATTACTATCACTATAGTAGCCGCAGTATTGATATTCGGAGGATGCTGTTTTATTCCATGTTGCCGAGGACTTTTGAATAAGACAATTGATAAAGTTGTAAATCAGACTATGTACTCCCTGGTCGACAAAGAAGAATGTGATCAATTATTAAGAGTATCTGAGACTCTACATATTAATGACGTTGTTGATATGAAAGATAAATTATCAGTGTTAATGACCGATACTGAAGATGAAGAGTCTGATATTTAATAATATTTTGATAAACAGGAGGGAAATGTTGGAAAAATACTTATGTTATCGAAAATATTATTTGCTTACATATAAGGAAGTAGAAAATGTCATGTCCATGATATATGCACCAGTCCCCGCCAACACGCTTCCTCTATAATATTCTATATATATATATAGAATAAAAGGTCAAGTCTGGGCCATTTTTAATTATGCAGCTTAATAGGTGTAACCTGCTTGAAAAGTAACCAATCATAATGATGCATGCTATTACAAGTAGATAAGATGCTATATAAACCATGTAATCTAAACATATAATCAGACAATGCTTCGACTTTTGTGTGTTATGTGCCTTGTCTCAATTATGCGCATGATCTAAATAAAGGAAAACTCTTTCTCAAGAGAATTCGACCATTAATTCGACCAACAGGCCCCATCCGCACTCACCGGCCCCATCCGCACTCACCGGCCCCGACCAGCTGCATCCTCCTCATTTTCCTGTTGTTCCGGAGAGCGGACGGCCCCCGGAGCCACCAGCCGGCCTCCAAATTACAAAAAAGTTTTATCATTGGGGTCTCTTCAGTGAAGGAGAGTTCTGTTTCTTCTACATTCATTATACATCATGAAGGCCTAACCCCAGTCAGCTACTGCTGCAGGAGGACCCCGTATAATGTATAAATCAGTAAGATTGGGGTAGGTTTCCCTGTGGAAGACCCTGAACACCTGCCTGATGGATCTGGACCCCAAGGTGGTCGGGAGGGGTTCTTCCAGCAGCGAAGGCAGGACCCATCAACCCCCCCTTATAGCCACATAAAGATCCAATCACAACGCAAACAGCGAAAAAAACCCTTTATTAATTTCCGCCCGCTGGGGGTCCATCTGCAGCCGCTGCACGCGGTTACAAGGAGGGGAACGTAACTCTAAAATACTCCGACAAGATTCCCTCGATCTCGTCCGGCTCGTAATCTCTGACCATAACGGAGCGGCCATTATCTGCTCCTCGGATCATCGCGGAAAGGACTGGAATAAAAAAGAAAAGTGAGATTCTGTAACTCAGGTCTCCCGGGGCAAGCGGAGACAACCAATACAGTACCCTTCGGTGAGACGGGCGCGGGAAGGGTACGATACCCGGGGGTTAAATCAGAAAGCTGGAGTTTACTGGGTTTGGGAAGACCAAGCGGCTCTTACTGGGGCGAGGTCACTGGGGCAGCAGCGGCTCTTACTGGGGCGACAGCTCTTACTGGGGCAAGGCCACTGGGGCAGCGGCTTCTCCCTATTAAGCTGTGTACGGCGCTCAAAGGGTGCGCTCCGGATACTTTTGGGGGTGACTGAGGATAAAATGGGATTTACCAGCGAGGCAGGAAGCTCCGCTGAGACCTTGTTTCCCGCGGTAAGCAGAGCGCAGAGGAGCCGGAAAGACGCTTTAAAGGCAGGTGGATTCCACATGTTCACCGCCCTTCATGGCCTGCCGGGGGTAGGGATGGACGCCGGCCCCCGTCGACCGCACTCACCTCTCCCGCAGGACGGTCTGAAGAGACACAGGATCTTCTTGTTCATGTCCACGGCCCGACCCAGCTCATATCCCACCCCGAGAGACGGCTGGGACACCTCGGCCACCACCACTGCAGGGGAGATACAACGAGACCCCCGTCACGCAGAGGGAACCGCGCGGAGACACGACGAGACCCCCGTCACACAGAGGGAACCGCGCGGGGACACGACGAGACCCCCCCGTCACGCAGAGGGAACCGCGCGGGGACACGACGAGACCCCCGTCACGCAGAGGGAACCGCGCGGGGACACGACGAGACCCCCGTCACGCAGAGGGAACCGCGCGGAGACACGACGAGACCCCCGTCACGCAGAGGGAACCGCGCGGGGACACGACGAGACCCCCGTCACACAGAGGGAACCGCGCGGAGACACGACGAGACCCCCGTCACGCAGAGGGAACCGCGCGGAGACACGACGAGACCCCCCGTCACGCAGAGGGAACCGCGCGGGGACACGACGAGAACCCCCGTCACGCAGAGGGAACCGCGCGGGGACACGACGAGACCCCCGTCACGCAGAGGGAACCGCGCGGGGACACGACGAGACCCCCCGTCACGCAGAGGGAACCGCGCGGGGACACGACGAGACCCCCGTCACGCAGAGGGAACCGCGCGGAGACACGATGTGAAGACCCCCGTCACGCAGAGGGAACCGCGCGGAGACACGACGAGACCCCCGTCACGCAGAGGGAACCGCGCGGGGACACGACGAGACCCCCGTCACGCAGAGGGAACCGCGCGGAGACACGACGAGACCCCCGTCACGCAGAGGGAACCGCGCGGGGACACGACGAGACCCCCGTCACGCAGAGGGAACCGCGCGGAGACACGACGAGACCCCCGTCACGCAGAGGGAACCGCGCGGGGACACGACGAGACCCCCGTCACACAGAGGGAACCGCGCGGAGACACGACGAGACCCCCGTCACGCAGAGGGAACCGCGCGGGGACACGACGAGACCCCCGTCACGCAGAGGGAACCGCGCGGAGACACGATGTGAAGACCCCCGTCACGCAGAGGGAACCGCGCGGAGACACGACGAGACCCCCGTCACGCAGAGGGAACCGCGCGGGGACACACGGAGACCCCCGTCACGCAGAGGGAACCGCGCGGGGACACGACGAGAACCCCCGTCACGCAGAGGGAACCGCGCGGAGAGACAATACGCGGCTGAGTGACACTCACCATCGGCCTCCCTCAGCCACGCCACGTCACGGTCATGGATGAACCGGTCCCCGCGCTCACCGGCTTCCTCCCCTAAACAAGAAGGACCAATATTAACCCTTTCCGCCTCAAAACACATGTCCACGTTAACCCTTTCCAACAGCCCCGAATGGGGCTGCGATACCAGGGGGGACTTATTAGCAATTGGTAATGTCATTAATCAGGGGTACGGGGGGTAATAATGTTATTAATTAGGGATATTTGGGGTATTAACGTTCTCAGTCAGGGCTGTTGGGACTATTCATGTCACCAATAGGGGTTATTTTTGGGGTCATATTGACGCTACTGCCGGTGCCCCGTACCGCTGGCGATGTGCTCGGTTAGTACCCGGCCATATTCCTGCAGCAGAGCGATAATCCGTGCGTACAGCTCCCGGTCCCCTCCCCCACCCCGGATGCTCCCGCAGAAATAGACCCGCAATTCCGCCATTTTGGGATTGGCAACTTCGTGACCGGGGCTTTTGGCGGGAAAATGCCGCTCCCGGCACGCTCTGCTGCTTTTCGCAGAAGGACCGAAACTCCCAGCAAGTTCAGCCAGCACCAAGCCTCTTTCCAGCAGCTGGACTACTCCTAGAACCCTCAGCCAGCAGGGCATGATAAGAATTGCATTCCCACAATTCCTAAATGTGCACCTCTACCCCACATGTCGCCGGGGCAGTAAATTCCGGATCCTCAGCCCCTGTCCCCAGGTCTCACATGCAAAGTGCTGCCCCCTGCAGGGTGTGGGGTAACAGACTGACTCTCAGGTTATTCTGCCCGCGACCTGCAGGGGGCAGTAACGAGCCAAAAGGGTATATGTGTCCTGGAGGCAGATAAAGCTGAGGCTTTTGGACTGGACCTGGGGGGCAAATTCCTCCGTACCCCACCTTCATGGAACTCACGGCCGATGGAGTCACCCCGTGTAATGCCCAGGCCCCCAGTGGCACAGGATCTGCCCCGCGTGTGGTAATAAAGGTACCGGCTGTCTCTGGTGAATACCCCGGTCACACCTGATCCAAGTGCAAACGCTTCTCCTCCCAAATATAAACATATACCCCCCCCCCAAGGACAAGTGTTACCCCGTGAGGGCGGCAAATGTACGGATCACCCAAATCTGGCCCGTATCCGGCCCGCGGGGCGTCTCAGTCTCTATTCCCCGTATCTCGCCCCGGGACACATTGTGTAATTGCTGTATAGCGTTAGTGTTGTGTTACATTGTATAATTGCTGTGCTGTATAGTGTTAGTGATGTGACATATGGTATAATTGTTGTGTAGTATATGATGTATGTTGTGTTATGTTGTATAGTGTGTGTTGTATAATTGTTGTGTAGTATATGTTGTGTTTTGTTGTGTAGTATATGATGTATTTTGTGTTATGCATTGTATAATTGCTCTGTAGTATATGATGTATGTTGTGTTATGTTGTATGGTATGTGTTGTGTAATTGCTGTGTAGTATATGATGCATGTTGTGTTATGTTGTATAGTATGTGTTGTGTAATTGCTGTGTAGTATATGATGTATGTTGTGTTATGTTGTATAGTATGTGTTGTATAATTGCTGTGTAGTATATGATGCATGTTGTGTTGTATAATTGCTGTGTAGTATATGATGTATGTTGTGTTATGCTGTATGGTATGTGTTGTGTAATTGCTGTGCAGTATATGATGTATGTTGTATAGTGTGTGTTGTGTAATTGCTGTGTAGTATATGATGTATGTTGTGTTATGTTGTATGGTATGTGTTGTATAATTGTTGTGTAGTATATGATGTATGTTGTATGGTATGTGTTGTATAATTGTGCTGTATATGATTTATGTTGTATAGAGTGTGTTGTATAATTGTTGTGCTGTATATGATGTATGTTGTGTTATGTTGTATAGTATGTGTTGTATAATTGCTGTGCTGCATATGATGTATGTTGTGTTATGTTGTATGGTATGTGTTGTATAATTGCTGTGTAGTATATGATGTATGTTGTGTTATGTTGTATAGTATGTGTTGTATAATTGCTGTGTAGTATATGATGTATGTTGTGTTATGTTGTATAGTATGTGTTGTGTAATTGCTGTGTAGTATATGATGTATGTTGTGTTATGTTGTATAGTATGTGTTGTATAATTGCTGTGTAGTATATGATGCATGTTGTGTTGTATAATTGCTGTGTAGTATATGATGTATGTGTTGTGTAATTGCTGTGTAGTATATGATGTATGTTGTGTTATGTTGTATAGTGTGTGTTGTATAATTGCTGTGTAGTATATGATGCATGTTGTGTTATGTTGTATGGTATGTGTTGTATAATTGCTGTGTAGTATATGATGTATGTTGTATGGTATGTGTTGTATAATTGTGCTGTATATGATTTATGTTGTGTATTGTGTGTTGTATAATTGTTGTGCTGTATATGATGTATGTGTTGTATAATTGCTGTGTAGTATATGATGTATGTTGTGTTATGTTGTATGGTATGTGTTGTATAATTGCTGTGTAGTATATGATGTATGTTGTATGGTATGTGTTGTATAATTGTGCTGTATATGATTTATGTTGTGTATTGTGTGTTGTATAATTGTTGTGCTGTATATGATGTATGTGTTGTATAATTGCTGTGTTGTATATGATGTATGTTGTGTTATGTTGTATAGTATGTGCTGTATAATTGCTGTGTAGTATATGATGTATGTTGTGTTATGTTGTATGGTATGTGTTGTATAATTGCTGTGTAGTATATGATGTATGTTGTGTTATGTTGTATAGTATGTGTTGTATAATTGCTGTGCTGCATATGATGTATGTTGTGTTATGTTGTATGGTATGTGTTGTATAATTGCTGTGTAGTATATGATGTATGTTGTGTTATGCTGTATGGTATGTGTTGTATAATTGCTGTGCTGCATATGATGTATGTTGTGTTATGTTGTATGGTATGTGTTGTGTAATTGCTGTGCAGTATATGATGTATGTTGTATAGTGTGTGTTGTGTAATTGCTGTGTAGTATATGATGTATGTTGTGTTATGTTGTATGGTATGTGTTGTATAATTGTTGTGTAGTATATGATGTATGTTGTATGGTATGTGTTGTATAATTGTGCTGTATATGATTTATGTTGTATAGAGTGTGTTGTATAATTGTTGTGCTGTATATGATGTATGTTGTGTTATGTTGTATAGTATGTGTTGTATAATTGCTGTGCTGCATATGATGTATGTTGTGTTATGTTGTATGGTATGTGTTGTATAATTGCTGTGTAGTATATGATGTATGTTGTGTTATGTTGTATAGTATGTGTTGTATAATTGCTGTGTAGTATATGATGTATGTTGTGTTATGTTGTATAGTATGTGTTGTATAATTGCTGTGTAGTATATGATGTATGTTGTGTTATGTTGTATAGTATGTGTTGTGTAATTGCTGTGTAGTATATGATGTATGTTGTGTTATGTTGTATAGTATGTGTTGTATAATTGCTGTGTAGTATATGATGCATGTTGTGTTGTATAATTGCTGTGTAGTATATGATGTATGTGTTGTGTAATTGCTGTGCTGCATATGATGTATGTTGTGTTATGTTGTATGGTATGTGTTGTATAATTGCTGTGTAGTATATGATGTATGTTGTGTTATGTTGTATAGCGTGTGTTGTATAATTGCTGTGTAGTATATGATGTATGTTGTATAGTGTGTGTTGTGTAATTGCTGTGTAGTATATGATGTATGTTGTGTTATGTTGTATGGTATGTGTTGTATAATTGCTGTGTAGTATATGATGCATGTTGTGTTGTATAATTGCTGTGTAGTATATGATGTATGTGTTGTGTAATTGCTGTGCTGCATATGATGTATGTTGTGTTATGTTGTATGGTATGTGTTGTATAATTGCTGTGTAGTATATGATGTATGTTGTGTTATGTTGTATAGCGTGTGTTGTATAATTGCTGTGTAGTATATGATGTATGTTGTATAGTGTGTGTTGTGTAATTGCTGTGTAGTATATGATGTATGTTGTGTTATGTTGTATGGTATGTGTTGTATAATTGCTGTGTAGTATATGATGCATGTTGTGTTATGTTGTATAGTGTGTGTTGTATAATTGCTGTGCTGCATATGATGTATGTTGTGTTGTATGGTATGTGTTGTATAATTGTGTAGTATATGATGTATGTTGTATAGTGTGTGTTGTGTAATTGCTGTGTAGTATATGATGTATGTTGTGTTATGTTGTATGGTATGTGTTGTATAATTGCTGTGTAGTATATGATGTATGTTGTATAGTATGTGTTGTATAATTGCTGTGCTGTATATGATGTATGTTGTGTTATGTTGTATAGTATGTGTTGTATAATTGCTGTGTAGTATATGATGTATGTTGTGTTATGCTGTATAGTGTGTGTTGTATAATTGTTGTGCTGTATATGATGTATGTTGTGTTATGTTGTATGGTATGTGTTGTATAATTGCTGTGCAGTATATGATGCATGTTGTGTTATGTTGTATAGTATGTGTTGTATAATTGCTGTGTAGTATATGATGTATGTTGTGTTATGTTGTATAGTGTGTTGTATTATTGTTGTGTAGTATATGATGTATGTTATGTTGTATAGTGTGTGTTGTGTAGTATATGTTGTATTTTGTTGTGTAGTATATGATGTGTTTTGTTGTGTAGTATATGATGTATTTTGTGTTATGCGTTGTATAATTGCTCTGTAGTATGTGTTGTGTAATTGCTGTGTAGTATATGATGTATGTTGTGTTATGTTGTATGGTATGTGTTGTATAACTGCTGTGCAGTATATGATGTATGTTGTGTTATGTTGTATAGTATGTGTTGTATAACTGCTGTGCAGTATATGATGTATGTTGTGTTATGCTGTATGGTATGTGTTGTATAACTGCTGTGCAGTATATGATGTATGTTGTGTTATGTTGTATAGTATGTGTTGTATAATTGCTGTGTAGTATATGATGTATGTTGTATGGTATGTGTTGTATAATTGCTGTGCAGTATATGATGTATGTTGTGTTATGTTGTATAGTATGTGTTGTATAATTGCTGTGTAGTATATGATGTATGTTGTATGGTATGTGTTGTATAATTGCTGTGCAGTATATGATGTATGTTGTGTTATGCTGTATAGTGTGTGTTGTATAATTGTTGTGCTGTATATGATGCATGTTGTAGAATGAGTGTCACATTTTGTGTAGCCGTAGCGCCGTTACATGTGGGTGTGTCGCGGGCTGTGACGTCAGTGCAGTAGCTGCCGCGGTGCATTGTGGGAGTATCCGGATCCTCTGCAGCACCAGGGACAGCTCCGAGGGGAGGACACGGGCAGAAACCCGGGCCAGGGGCCACACCGACCCCCTGACCCTGCCCAGCGGCACCGGGAGCGATGACACGGGCCCCGGGGAGCCCGGAGCCGAGCGGTGAGTGGGAGAAAAGAGTGCCTGCCTGACCCGCAGATACCCGGCACGGGGGTAAAGCTGCCTCATGCCTGCCCTATACTAAGGGTAACTGCCTAATCCTAGGGCAATAAAATTCACTGCCTGCCTATCACTGGGGTAACATCTTCACTGCCTGCCTATCACTGGGGTAATATATCTTCACTGCCTGCCTATCACTGGGGCAATATATCTTCACTGCCTGCCTATCACTGGGGCAATATATCTTCACTGCCTGCCTATCACTGGGGCAACATCTTCACTACCTGCCTATCACTGGGGCAACATCTTCACTGCCTGCCTGTCACTGGGGTAATATATCTTCACTGCCTGCCTGTCACTGGGGTAATATATCTTCACTGCCTGCCTATCACTGGGGCAACATCTTCACTGCCTGCCTATCGCTGGGGCAATATCTTTACTGCCTGCCTGTCACTGGGGCAATTTCTTCACTGCCTGCCTATCACTGGGGCAATTTCTTCACTGCCTGCCTATCACTGGGGTAACATCTTCACTGCCTGCCTATCACTGGGGTAACATCTTCACTGCCTGCCTGTCACTGGGGCAACATCTTCACTGCCTGCCTGTCACTGGGGCAACATCTTCACTGCCTGTCACTGGGGCAACATCTTCACTGCCTGCCTATCACTGGGGTAACATCATGTGAAACTGCCTCATGGTTACCCAACACTGGGTTAACTGCCTCATGACTGCTTAATAGAGGGTGGAACGTGTCTCGTGCCTGTCTAACACTGGGGTAAAAATGCCTAATGTCTGCTTAAGACTGGGGTAAAAGTACCTCAGGCCTTTCTCATACCTGGGTAACTGCCTTCTATGTGACTAATACTGGGGTATCTGCCATGAGGCTGAGGTTACCTTCCCTCCAGCTAACCTGGGGGTTAGTTTGTTACGTTTGGCCCGAGGTTATTCCTGTTTGCCCCGTTTATGACGTGGCCCCGATGTCACACAGCTTCCTCTCTCTTTACTTACTGCCTATGATATTATTACGAGCTACTTCCTGTCTACTATATTATTACGAGCTACTTCCTGTCCATTATATTATTAGGAGTTACTTCCTGTCTATTGTTGTTATTACCCATGTGTCAATATTATTGGGGTTACTTCCTATTATATTAACGCTTCCGGTCCATTATATTATTAGGAACTACTTCCTGTCTATTATATTATTAGAAGTTACTTCCTGTCTATGCTATTATAATGAGTGACTTCCTGTGATATAAGGAGTTACTTCCTGTCTGTTATTTTATTAGGAGTTACTTCCTGTTTGTAATATTATTAGGAGTTACTCTCTATTATATTATTAGAAGTGACTTCCCATGTGTCTATGATATTGGGGTTACTTCCTATGATGATATTGGGGTTACCTCCTATGATATTATTGGGGTTACTTCCTATGATATTGGGGTTATTCCCATGATATTATTGGGGTTACCTCCTATGATGTTGTTGGGGTTACCTCCTATGATATTATTGAGGTTACTTCCTATGATGTTGTTGGGGTTACTTCCTATGTTATTGGGGTTACTTCCTATGATGTTATTGGGGTTACTTCCTATGATGATATTGGGGTTACCTCCTATGATATTATTGAGGTTACTTCCTATGATATTGGGGTTACCTCCTATGATATTATTGAGGTTACTTCCTATGATATTATTGGGGTTACTTCCTATGATATTGGGGTTATTCCCATGATATTATTGGGGTTACCTCCTATGATATTATTGGGGTTACTTCCTATGATATTGGGGTTATTCCCATGATATTATTGGGGTTACTTCCTATGATGTTGTTGGGGTTACTTCCTATGATATTGGGGTTACTTCCTATGATATTGGGGTTATTCCCATGATATTATTGGGGTTACTTCCTATGATGTTATTGGGGTTACTTCCTATGATATTGGGGTTACTTCCTATGATATTGGGGTTATTCCCATGATATTATTGGGGTTACTTCCTATGATGTTGGGGTTACTTCCTATGATATTGGGGTTATTCCCATGATATTATTGGGGTTACTTCCTATGATGTTATTGAGGTTACTTCCTATGATGTTATTGGGGTTACCTCCTATGATATTATTGAGGTTACTTCCTATGATATTGGGGTTACTTCCTATGATATTATTGAGGTTACTTCCTATGATATTATTGGGGTTACTTCCTATGATATTGGGGTTACTTCCTATGATATTGGGGTTACTTCCTATGATATTATTGAGGTTACTTCCTATGATATTATTGAGGTTACTTCCTATGATATTATTGGGGTTACTTCCTATGATGTTATTGAGGTTACTTCCTATGATGTTATTGGGGTTACCTCCTATGATATTATTGAGGTTACTTCCTATGATATTGGGGTTATTCCCATGATATTATTGGGGTTACCTCCTATGATATTATTGAGGTTACTTCCTATGATATTGGGGTTATTCCCATGATATTATTGAGGTTACTTCCTATGATATTGGGGTTATTCCCATGATATTATTGAGGTTACTTCCTAAGATATTATTGGGGTTACTTCCTATGATGTTGCTGGGGTTACTTCCCATGATGTTATTGGGGTTGCTCCCTGTATAGCGCAGCATTGTGTGTTATTTAATGTACACCGATCAGCCATAATATTATGGCCATCAGCCTGATATTGCGTCGGCCCCCCGTCGAGGCGCAGACTCCGCTAGTCCTCTGAAGCTGCGATATCTGGCACTGAGACGTTTAAGTCCTGTAAGTTGCGAGGTGCGGCCCCCATGGACGCGTCCCGGTGCCGCGTGTTCCCAGCGACGCACCCGGCCCTCCACGTGATGCAAAAGAAAACGCAATCCATCAGACCAGCCGCCTTCTTCTGTCGCTCCGCGGTCCGGTTCTGATGCTCGCGTGAGGACGAAGTGTTCCCTTGCTGTGTTATATACCCCCCCCACACTGCCATGATAACAAGATCATGCGTGTTATTCACTTCACCTGCGCAGGATGTAATGGCTGATCGGTGTATAGGACAGCACTGTCTATTGTTTGTTGTTAAGGATTTTGTTTATCGGGGGCCGGTTCCTGTATTGTTTACGTCTTGTATTGTTATGGTTAATGCAAACTGTACTCCCGGTGTTCTGTTACTGGTCTCAGTCCTTATGTGTTGTGTGTAACATGTAGGGTGACCCCCTACCATGTGCATATGTACAGGCTGTGATCCCTTCCAACTTCCTTTTTGTGTACACTTCATATAACATGTGTTTGCAGAAGTACAAGGGTGACTTCCTGCGTAAAGGAGGGTGACTTCCTGCGTAATGGAAGGTGGCTTCTGCACATGGTTTGAATTCCCCAATTTACTGGGAGCAGGGAGCTCTGTGTACTGGGAGCTGTGGTAGCAGGGAGCTCTGTGTACTGGGAGCAGGGAGCTCTGTGTACTGGGAGCAGGGAGCTCTGTGTACTGGGAGCTGTGGTAGCAGGGAGCTCTGTGTACTGGGAGCAGGGAGCTCTGTGTACTGGGAGCAGGGAGCTCTGTGTACTGGGAGCAGGGAGCTCTGTGTACTGGGAGCAGGGAGCTCTGTGTACTGGGAGCTGTGGTAGCAGGGAGCTCTGTGTACTGGGAGCAGGGAGCTCTGTGTACTGGGAGCAGGGAGCTCTGTGTACTGGGAGCAGGGAGCTCTGTGTACTGGGAGCTGTGGAAGCAGGGAGCTCTGTGTACTGGGAGCAGGGAGCTCTGTGTACTGGGAGCTGTGGGAGCAGGGAGCTCTGTGTACTGGGAGCAGGGAGCTCTGTGTACTGGGAGCAGGGAGCTCTGTGTACTGGGAGCTGTGGTAGCAGGGAGCTCTGTGTACTGGGAGCAGGGAGCTCTGTGTACTGGGAGCTGTGGAAGCAGGGAGCTCTGTGTACTGGGAGCTGTGGGAGCAGGGAGCTCTGTGTACTGGGAGCTGTGGGAGCAGGGAGCTCTGTGTACTGGGAGCTGTGGGAGCAGGGAGCTCTGTGTACTGGGAGCTGTGGGAGCAGGGAGCTCTGTGTACTGGGAGCAGGGAGCTCTGTGTACTGGGAGCTGTGGGAGCAGGGAGCTCTGTGTACTGGGAGCTGTGGGAGCAGGGAGCTCTGTGTACTGGGAGCTGTGGGAGCAGGGAGCTCTGTGTACTGGGAGCTGTGGGAGCAGGGAGCTCTGTGTACTGGGAGCTGTGGGAGCAGGGAGCTCTGTGTACTGGGAGCTGTGGGAGCAGGGAGCTCTGTGTACTGGGAGCTGTGGGAGCAGGGAGCTCTGTGTACTGGGAGCTGTGGGAGCAGGGAGCTCTGTGTACTGGGAGCTGTGGGAGCAGGGAGCTCTGTGTACTGGGAGCTGTGGGAGCAGGGAGCTCTGTGTACTGGGAGCTGTGGGAGCGTCAGTCCTTGTGTAGCTTTATTTCCAGGTGAGACCACAGGATTGTGGACACCAAGAATGTCTGACAGCAGCCGATAAACGTGATGTTTTGAACTTTGCTGCAGAATTGTTCAGTGACAGATGGGCCTATTCGCTACAGAGTGGGTACTAGCCCAGTGATATATTGCCAGGAACTTGGTTGGGTTGGGTAGATGGGTTCAGTTGATGTTTAGTGGTTAGGTTTTTAGGCTGGGTTGGGGTTTGGCGGCTGAATTCAGTTGCTGGGTTGGATTTTAGTGACTGGGTTGAGGTTTGGTGGCTGGTTCAGCTGTTGGGGTAAGCTGCTGGGTTGAGGTTTGGCTGGGTCCAGTTGCTTGGTTGGGGTTTGGTGGCTGAGTGCGGTTGCTGGGTTGAGGTTTTGTGGCTGGGTTTAGTTGCTGGGGGCAGTTGCTGGGTTGAGGTTTGGTTTAGTGCGATTGCTGAGTTGGGGTTTGGCTGGGTGAAGTTGCTTGGTCGGAGTATGTTGGCTGGGTCGAGATTTGGTGGCTGGGTGCAGTTACTGGGTTGGGGTTTGGTGGCCGGGTGCAGTTACTGGGTTGGGGTTTGGTGGCCGGGTGCAGTTACTGGGTTGGGGTTTGGTGGCCGGGTGCGGTTACTGGGTTGGGGTTTGGTGGCCGGGTGCAGTTACTGGGTTGGGGTTTGGTGGCCGGGTGCAGTTACTGGGTTGGGGTTTGGTGGCCGGGTGCAGTTACTGGGTTGGGGTTTGGTGGCCGGGTGCAGTTACTGGGTTGGGGTTTGGTGGCCGGGTGCAGTTACTGGGTTGGTGTTTGGTGGCCGGGTGCAGTTACTGGGTTGGTGTTTGGTGGCCGGGTGCAGTTACTGGGTTGGTGTTTGGTGGCCGGGTGCAGTTACTGGGTTGGTGTTTGGTGGCCGGGTACAGTTACTGGGTTGGGGTTTGGTGGCCGGGTGCAGTTACTGGGTTGGGGTTTGGTGGCCTGGTGCAGTTACTAGGTTGGGGTTTGGTGGCCGGGTGCAGTTACTGGGTTGGGGTTTTGGTGGCCGGGTGCAGTTACTGGGTTGGGGTTTGGTGGCCGGGTGCAGTTACTGGGTTGGGGTTTTGGTGGCCGGGTGCAGTTACTGGGTTGGGGTTTTGGTGGCCGGGTGCAGTTACTGGGTTGGGGTTTTGGTGGCTGTGACAGGGCCAGGCTAGCTGGCTCATGTGTCATATGAAGTTTAGCCGGGTCACGGAGCACTTTTGTGTCCGGTTCTGTATACCGTGACCCGGTAATATATTATATTGTGTTTATTGTGTAACCAGCCCAGAGACTGATGTGGCTTCAGCTCCAGCCTTCAAGGAGACGATCCTATAATCTGGCTGGGGCTCTTAATCAGCAAACACAGCCCTGTCTGCCCAGACGGCACCCGCACTACAGGGGGGATAACACAGGTGGGGGAACCCATTGTATTCTGTAATCCCCTCACCTGATACATCCCCTGTATACTGATGGGATTTGTGATGGGATGTGGCTGATGGGATTGGGGGTTGGGTTCGGTACACATTGCATTGAGATTGTATATAAGTTCTGTGTGTTTGTAATAAAGAGAGTTCTTCTTGGTTTGCTACGAATGGTGGTCTGGATGATCCGGGGATAGCTGAGTGCGATCCGTATGAGGGACTGACTGGTGATTCCTCAGCCCTCAAACAGGGGTACCCAGCCTTGGGTACGGTGACCCTGTAACATTGGTGGCAGCGGTGGGAAGAATCCCACGACTTGGGTGTAATCCAAACCACCAACTGGGATTGCAGACGAGAGACACCAAGAGAGCTCCTGGAGGTTTGTAGCAAAGGAAAGGCTACTCTGATTGCGGACTGCAGAGAGATGGACCGGCACCAGGATGCCCCAGAGGAGAGCCTCGGACTGAGTGCTCTACAAAAGAACATTCTATGGCACCTATCCCTGTACCCAGGAGGGGCTACATCGGAGCAAGTGACGGCGGTGATTAAAATGTGTCACCAGGAACTGAGCCAGAGTGGGTCTGTATCTCCCAGACTAGGGGAACAGAACACCAAAATATTGCACCAGGATATCCAATCCTTCCGAGAACCAGAGGGTGAGACAGACCGGGTTACAGCCGAGGTGTGTGAGCTGGAACACCAGCAATGGCAGTTAGAGTCTGCGCCTGCAGACTGGAGGGATGATTTCTCCCATCCCCACTTTGAAACGTACTGGGCACAATACTGGATAATGTGGGATATACGAGTTCCACTCCTGGGGGAGAACCCGTTGCCGGAGTGGGAAGACGAATTGAGGGGTCTCATATATGCAGAGCTCGACCTCCAGAGCCGCTACCAGGGATTCTCCCAGCAGTTAGCAGGTGAAGACCACAGCGACCCTCTGATGCTGTATAGCCCCGTCGACCCAGGACTGATATATGATGCCTTCCAATTTGGCTATTCCCCCCGAGCTGGAGGCTGTTATGGATTGCCTGGTCCAAGAGGAATGGCAGCTCGAGAGGGACTATAAAGAATTGCTGCGGAGAGTGGAGCTCCAGGAGTTACAAGGAGACTGGGAGCATGATACTACAACTTGCGGGAGTGGGACCGAGGTCCTCTTCATCTACTCCATTGCCCCTGTCCTGGCGAGAAGAACCGAGTTCCTCGCCAGCAAGAAGAAGCGGAGGAGGAAGCCAAAAGCTCCGACCCAAGTCCCCACCAACAACCCTGGCTGCTCTACCCCAGCAGAAGAGATGACTGTCCCCACCGCCCGAGTAAGTGGCACAATCCCCCTCACCAAACCCCTAGCTATGCCCGTAGAAGCCAGTGCCCCAGACTGTCCCCCTGATTTCCCGAGTGTCCTGGAAGAAGCCCGGGTCACTGCCCCAGAGGTTCCCTATGAAGTCCCCGGTGACCCGGTAGAGGCACCGTTCCCCGACCTAGCGAGGGCGCCAGAGGGGCTGCTGAGTTCCCTGGTTCCTTTCAGTAGCCTGGCGCAGGCCCTGGTTCCTATCCCTGTGTTCTCCGAAGTGTTCTCCGATTCCCTGAGTATCCTGGGAGAAGCCCAGGTCCCTATCCCTATGTTATCCCCCTTGTCTCCCTGAGATTACCGCAGAGCTGTTTGGTTCTGCGTGCGCCCCTGAGAGTACCTGTGACCTGAGAGAGGTACCGGCTCCTGAACTAGTAAGGACGCTGAAGGGGCTGTGTACTTTCCTAGGTCCTTCCGGTGACCTAATACAGGCACCTGGTCTAGTCTCCGAAGTGATCCCTGGTTCCCCAAGTGTCCTGGTAGAAGCCCAGGTCACTGTCCCAGAGTGTTCCTCTGACTCTCTCCGTGCCCAGGCAGAGGCACCTGTCCCAGAGAGGAAGATCGAGGGTCTGCTTAACCCTCCCGGTGGTCCAGTATTGGCACCTGTCCCTGCCCCGGAGTATTCCCCTGGGTCCCCTGAGTACCCCGCAGAGCTGCTTAGCTCGCCCAATAACCCCGTAAGGGCACCCGTTCCTGTCCCAGAGTGTCCCCTAGGTCACTCCAGTGTCCCGGTAGAGGCCCCTCTTACTACCTCTACGTGTTTCCCTGGTTCCCCGAGTGCCCCCGGCCCGATCAGCAGGGCTTTTCTTCCATGCAACCGCCCTGGCCTGGCAGCTGCCCCAGACTCAGTTCCCAAGACTAGGGAGCAAGAGTCTCCAGGTGCCCCTGTTACCCTGGTGAGGGGGAAAGCCATGTGTCCCCGGCTGAGCTGGGACCGCCCTCCAATTCACAGAGGACTACTGACTATCTTTTTGGGCAACCAGGGCCCTGGCCCACCTTCTCTGGATGCTTCTGACAAAGGGCGCCATGAACTAAGGCCTGCACCTTTTGAACTTTGTCCACTCGGACAGCCTGCAGCAGACCCGTGTGGATCTGCCTGGTCTGCCGGACCGTTGGTCAAGGGGGAGATCTGTGACAGGGCCAGGCTAGCTGGCTCATGTGTCATATGAAGTTTAGCCGGGTCATGGAGCACTTTTGTGTCCGGTTCCGTATCCCGTGACCCGGTAATATATTATATTGTGTTTATTGTGTAACCGGCCCAGAGACTGAATGTGGCTGCAGCTCCAGGCTCTTAATCAGCCAACACAGCCCTGTCTGCCCAGACGGCACCCGCACTACAGGGGGGATAACACAGGTGGGGAACCCATTGTATTCTGTAATCCCCTCACCTGATACATCCCCTGTATTCTGATGGGATTTGTGATGGGATGTGAGTGATGGGATTGGGGGTTGGGTTTGGTACACATTGCATTGAGATTGTATAAAGTTCTGTGTGTTTGTAATAAAGAGAGTTCTTCTTGTTTTGCTACGAATGGTGGTCTGGATGATCCGTGGATAGCTGAGTGCGATCCGTATGAGGGACTGACTGGTGATTCCTCAGCCCTCAAACAGGGGGACCCAGCCTTGGGTACGGTGACCCTGTAACAGTGGCCGGGTGCAGTTACTGGGTTGGGGTTTTGGTGGCCGGGTGCAGTTACTGGGTTGGGGTTTTGGTGGCCGGGTGCAGTTACTGGGTTGGGGTTTTGGTGGCCGGGTGCAGTTACTGGGTTGGGGTTTGGTGGCCGGGTGCAGTTACTGGGTTGGGGTTTTGGTGGCCGGGTGCAGTTACTGGGTTGGGGTTTTGGTGGCCGGGTGCAGTTACTGGGTTGGGGTTTTGGTGGCCGGGTGCAGTTACTGGGTTGGGGTTTTGGTGGCCGGGTGCAGTTACTGGGTTGGGGTTTTGGTGGCCGGGTGCAGTTACTGGGTTGGGGTTTGGTGGCCGGGTGCAGTTACTGGGTTGGGGTTTGGTGGCCGGGTGCAGTTACTGGGTTGGGGTTTGGTGGCCGGGTGCAGTTACTGGGTTGGGGTTTTGGTGGCCGGGTGCAGTTACTGGGTTGGGGTTTTGGTGGCCGGGTGCAGTTACTGGGTTGGGGTTTGGTGGCCGGGTGCAGTTACTGGGTTGGGGTTTTGGTGGCCGGGTGCAGTTACTGGGTTGGGGTTTTGGTGGCCGGTTGCAGTTACTGGGTTGGGGTTTTGGTGGCCGGGTGCAGTTACTGGGTTGGGGTTTTGGTGGCCGGGTGCAGTTACTGGGTTGGGGTTTTGGTGGCCGGGTGCAGTTACTGGGTTGGGGTTTGGTGGCCGGGTGCAGTTACTGGGTTGGGGTTTTGGTGGCCGGGTGCAGTTACTGGGTTGGGGTTTTGGTGGCCGGGTGCAGTTACTGGGTTGGGGTTTTGGTGGCCGGTTGCAGTTACTGGGTTGGGGTTTTGGTGGCCGGTTGCAGTTACTGGGTTGGGGTTTTGGTGGCCGGGTGCAGTTACTGGGTTGGGGTTTTGGTGGCCGGGTGCAGTTACTGGGTTGGGGTTTTGGTGGCCGGGTGCAGTTACTGGGTTGGGTGGCTGGGTTCATTGGGAGGTACAATGGATGATGCTGAATGTTGGTTTAATATTTCTTCCGTGTACGTTCCGTGGAATTCCCGTTATTGAACCTCCTTCCGTTCTTTTTCCAACTCCCGGTGACCAAACAGAGAATTAGATGTAGATGTGAAACACTTTGTAGCAGCATACTGGTGTTACTGGTTTACATACTGGTTTAGAAGGCCTCCATTCGACTAGCGGTCCTAGGTCAGTAAGGCTTGGTGTCCCCGTCTTTCATCCAATCCCTTCCGGAAACCATCCTTGTTCTAATCCGCAGGCTCCTAGCCGAGTGAGCCCCACAGCTCTGGTCTTTGTGAGAGCATCTGCAGGGCTTCCACGCGTCCTGGACCACAGCCGACATGGTGAGATGGGGTAATATCTGGCATGCTTCCTATCTGCCACTATGTGTAAGCTGCAGGAGGCCGTGAGCCAGCCAGTAGCCAATCAGTACTCAGTATAAATACCGGGACCCCGGCATGGGGACCTTCAATGCATGGGGAGCGTCCATCCTAAACCTGCCCTTTCTATTCTCACAGTGTACTTATAGCAAGCGTCATATGGGGTCACAGGAGGGGTTATATGGAGTCACAGGAGGGGTTATATGGAGTCACAGGAGGGGTTATATGGAGTAATAATAGGGCTGATATAAAGTGAGGGGGGTCTATATAAAGGACACATTTGCATTAATATATAGACATATGCTGCGATGTATAATGGTGGGGAGTATATGTTTACTCCTGAAGCTTCCCTTCTTTACCCAACATGCAAACCTCCATTATACCGCGTGTTCACATAGTGTCTGTGGGGCTGCTGAACACGGGTGATACCCGACGTCGCTCTGCTGCCGCATGCTTACTTCACTGATCAAGGTGTGGAGTCCTGCACTAACCCCGTGCATGCGCCTGTGCTACTTGCCAGCAGGTTGTATCACAATGCTACTAACTAGCAGGTCATCATACAAGGTTACTAACTGGCACATAATCGGTGTCACTTATTAACAGTTATCATAACGTTGTACTAACTAACAACTAACTAGCAGTTATCATACAGCGCCACTAAATAACAGGGTATTATACAGACCCACTAACTAGCAGTTATCATACAGGGCCACTAACTAGCAGTTATACAGAGCCACTAACTAGCAGTTATCATACAGAGCCACTAACTAGCAGTTATCATACAGAGCCGCTAACTAGCAGTTATCATACAGGGCCTCTAACTAGCAGTTATCATACAGAGCCTCTAACTAGCAGTTATCATACAGGGCAGCTAACTAGCAGTTATCATACAGAACCACTAACTAGCAGTTATCATACAGGGCCGCTAACTAGCAGTTATCATACAAGGACACTAACTAGCAGTTATCATACAGAGCCTCTAACTAGCAGTTATCATACAGGGCAGCTAACTAGCAGTTATCATACAGGGCAGCTAACTAGCAGTTATCATACAGAGCCACTAACTAGCAGTTATCATACAGGGCCGCTAACTAGCAGTTATCATACAGAGCCGCTAACTAGCAGTTATCATACAGGGCCGCTAACTAGCAGTAATCATACAATAATTTGCTGGTCGTCAGACAGTACTGCTTACTAGCAGGTCATAGGACAGGGTGACAAGCAAGCGTTAAGACTGTGCCACTAACTAGTGCCGCAGATTATGAGACCTCTTGTGATATTCCTTGGGAGGTTAGATGTGCTTGTGCTCCCCTGTGCTTCCCCGCTCCCCTGTGCTCCGTGTAATGCGCATGTCCTGCACGTGACTCCTGTATCTCACCACATGTGTCTGTCTTGTCTTCTTCTATCTCTGGTCCTTGGATGTCCTCTCACCCAGTCCAGCCACGGCAAGAAGAGCACAGTAAGAAAGGGGGCACGAGGGGCCACAACGCAGGGAAAGGGGGCATTCCTGAGGGGATGGGGGTGGGGCGTACCTGAGCATCCACTGTGCAGGGAGGTGGGGATGCCTCAGGGGCCACAGTGAGAAGCCTCCATAACGGGAATCCATGAAGTCCTTATTGCTGTTCTGTAGAGTTCATCGATCTCTTGTCGCTCCTCTCGCACACGAGGCGCGGTCATCGTGACGCTCGCGTGGGGCCCTATCCTGGAGCCTCTCTAAAAGCAGCCTCGGGGCAGATCTGCAGGGTAACCACACAGGGGTAAAAAGACATCAACACTAACTTCAGCTAATCCAAGAGTATTCCCACTGCTGGCTGGACCACATCTTCACTCTGATGAGCTTTTGCGGTGGCAGTGGCCTGCTTTCCTTTGCTCTTCTCCGGTGCGCAGTCATTTAGACGTGGAGCCAGCACACGCTTCATGAACACGCGTCTGAGCCGGTAGTGATCTGTTCTGGATTTGTGTCCTGGGAGTTGAATTATTTGTCCGTCTGGTTTTAGTGCGGGATTCTCCTTTTTCAGACCGGTCATTGAATGAAGCCCACGGAGTTCAGGTTCACACAAGGGCCATTCGGCCCCCGGCGAGTCGCCCGTTTCTCCTGCTGTAACGACTCCAACCTTAATCAGTCGTTGGTCTCGTCTTAGATTCAGGAGCCGTATGTCTATCCCACGCATGTTTAATACCCTCACTGTATTACCCACGTTGAATCCCCCCCCCCCCGCGGTCCCCCACATACCCTTGTGTGGTTCCAGGCAGCCCATTTTCCTGATCTACTGCCTGGCTTCTGCGTCACTTTGTTTCCTGCCGCCCGCCCTGACCGGCGAAATCTCTCCTGTGATCCACATTCTTCCAGTCCGTGTTTTTACTGTCATTGAGTCTGTGCCCCCACTGCGTGACAGCTCCCCTTCCCCCGTGTTCCACTAAGTGTCACACAGTAACAGATACTCTGTCTGACCAGTCCTGATAACGCAGCCACATCCCCTACATTACATACAGACCCGCCGCTGTCTGACCAGTCCTGATAACGCAGTCACATCCCCTACATTACATACAGACCCGCCGCTGTCTGACCAGTCCTGATAACGCAGTCACATCCCCTACATTACATACAGACCCGCCGCTGTCTGACCAGTCCTGATAACGCAGTCACATCCCCTACATTACATACAGACCCGCCGCTGTCTGAGCCATTCCTGATAATTATGTTCTTGGTATTTGGTGACGTTTGACCTCTATGGATCATTTGATAGAGTCACGGGAAGCCGCACTCTGTTGAGCAGAAACCTGACGTCTGTCTCTACGTCCAGAAGAAATCCCAGCTCTCCCCGGAGAGGCCCGGAATAGACGGCCGGCGGGAGGCAGCGCGTTCGGAGTGAATCTGCGCAGTAACCCAGAACCAGCGATCCACGCGATTTATATAACCGGCACACACGCTGGTGACACCACCGCTGATACGCCTTCATCCGTGACCCTCATAGTACCACCTCGTGATAAGCGGGGCCCATAGGCCATGGGAACCGTACAGAGAGACACCCGGCGGGCGGCGCTCGCGGGGTATCAGATGCGGTGGCCGCCGGACCTCGCCGGTGGGAATGGCTGTGTTTGCTGATGATTTTGTGGTGGAAGGAAGTGTTTGGGGTTCTTTGAGAGTCCGACGAGTTCTTTCGGCAGTCTGCAGCCCCTTGGTTTTGGGGTAACAATTGTGTTTTAGGGGCCCGGGTGCTGATCACCCTCTCTCTTTTTTTTTTTTTTTTTTTTCCTCCCCAGGTCAATGTCTCTTTTAGGTCGGGGGCCGGCCGGATCCTGTCTGGGTGGCCCATGCAGTGTATAGCTGCGGTCATCAGGGACGAAGGAAACATGAGCGGGGGCGCAGAGCAGGCCGACATCCTGCCCGTCAGCTACGTGGTCAAGGACCGCTGGAAAGTGGTGAGTAAATGAGGACTGCGATACCCCCCCTGCTGCGATAGAGTGCCCCCTGCTGCCCCCCCACGGATACCGACACACACACTACGCGCATGTTATTCCATATAGACCGCGCATTGTGACGCGGGACGTGTCCATGACTCAGACTTACTGGGCCGCAGTACTCAGACCGGCTCAGGCCGGGGGACTCTGGTGATTACCGGTGCTTTCTCCTTACAGCTGAAGAAGATCGGAGGCGGGGGGTTCGGGGAGATCTACGAGGCGATGGATCTGCTGACGCGGGAGAACGTCGCCCTGAAAGTAGAATCCGCTCAGCAGCCGAAACAAGTCCTGAAAATGGAGGTGGCCGTGCTGAAGAAACTGCAAGGTCCGTGTCAGTCCCGAGGGGTATTTCACTCAATAGCAGTCACGTCTGTCTGTCTGTAGTCCTCGCTGCCTCTCTCTGTCTGTAGTCCTCGTCGTCTCTCTCTCTGTCTGTAGTCCTCGCTGTCTCTCTCTGTCTGTAGTCCTCGCTGTCTCTCTCTGTCTGTAGTCCTCGCTGTCTCTCTCTGTCTGTAGTCCTCGCCGCCTCTGTCTGTAGTCCTCGCCGCCTCTGTCTGTAGTCCTCGCCGCCTCTGTCTGTAGTCCTCGCCGTCTCTGTCTGTCTGTAGTCCTCGCCGCCTCTGTCTGTCTGTAGTCCTCGCCGCCTCTGTCTGTAGTCCTCGCCGTCTCTGTCTGTGTCTTTAACCTGTTTGCAGAGACCCCCGGTGGGATGCGTGTGTGAGCTGTATGGTTAATGTGGTTGTGCTTATAGTCCCCTAGTGGGTCGCAGACGCAGACCGGTTGCAGACGCAGCGGCAGCTCTCAGACAGTCTCGCGTAATGATTGCCTGTCTCTCTGTAAGCGCCTGTCTGCTGCCCTGCTCCACGTCTCACGCTCCATGTCTGTCTCCCCAGGGAAGGACCATGTCTGTCGGTTCATCGGCTGTGGAAGAAATGAGAAGTTTAATTACGTGGTCATGCAGCTCCAGGTAATAGAAAGCTGCAACGTGTGATAACAGGACAGGTTCTATATACACAGAGCATGAACACAGGACAGGTTCTGTATACACAGAGCATGAAAACAGGTCAGGTTCTGTATATACAGGGCAGATCCTATCTGTATATATTATATATGGCGCGTGATAACAGGACAGGTTCTGTATATACAGGGCAGATCCTATCTATATATATATTAAATATGTCACGTGATAACAGGACAGGTTCTGTATACACAGAGCATGAAAACAGGACAGGTTCTGTATATACAAGGTACGATTACAGGTCAGGTTCTATATACAGGGAAGATTCTATCTATATATATTATATATGGCGTGTGATAACAGGACAGGTTCTGTATATACAGGGCAGATCCTATCTATATTATATATGGCGCGTGATAACAGGACAGGTTCTGTATATACAGGGCAGATCCTATCTATATATATTATATATGGCGCGTGATAACAGGACAGGTTCTGTATATACAGGGCAGATCCTATCTATATATATTATATATGGCATGTGATAACTGGACAGGTTCTGTATACACAGAGCATGAAAACAGGACAGGTTCTGTATATACAAGGTATGATTACAGGTCAGGTTCTATATACAGGGCAGATTCTATCTATATATATTATATATGGCGCGTGATAACAGGACAGGTTCTATATATACAGGGCAGATCCTATCTATATATATTATATATGGCGCGTGATAACAGGACAGGTTCTGTATATACAGGGCAGATCCTATCTATATATATTATATATGGCGCGTGATAACAGGACAGGTTCTGTATATACAGGGCAGATCCTATCTATATATATTATATATGGCGCGTGATAACAGGACAGGTTCTGTATGTGGTATATGGTCAGATACCCCCATTCATTCTCTGTTGTCTCTTTAACCACAGGGTCGAAACCTGGCAGATCTCCGGCGAAGCCAACCAAGGGGCACTTTCACAATGAGCACCACCCTGCGTCTTGGCAAACAGATCCTGGAATCCATTGAATCCATTCACTCCGTGGGCTTTCTGCACCGGGATATCAAGCCGGTGAGTGTTGGATCTGTTTCACCCACTGAGCCTACAGGATCCCACCTCACTGCACCCACTGAGCCTAAAGGATCCCACCTCACTGCACCCACTGAGCCTACAGGGTCCCACCTCGCTGCACCCACTGACCTACAGGATCCCACCTCGCTGCACCCACTGACCTACAGGATCCCACCTCACTGCACCCACTGACCTACAGATCCCACCTCACTGCACCCACTGAGCCTACAGGGTCCCACCTCGCTGCACCCACTGACCTACAGGATCCCACCTCGCTGCACCCACTGACCTACAGATCCCACCTCACTGCACCCACTGAGCCTACAGGGTCCCACCTCGCTGCACCCACTGACCTACAGGATCCCACCTCGCTGCACCCACTGACCTACAGATCCCACCTCCCTGCACCCACTGACCTACAGGATCCCACCTCGCTGCACCCACTGACCTACAGATCCCACCTCCCTGCACCCACTGACCTACAGGATCCCACCTCGCTGCACCCACTGACCTACAGGATCCCACCTCGCTGCACCCACTGACCTACAGGATCCCATATCGTGTTTTGTAAATTGTTTTTTTACCGAAATCTCTTCCAGTCTAACTTTGCCATGGGGCGCCTGCCCTCTACATACCGGAAATGCTACATGTTGGACTTTGGCCTGGCCCGGCAGTACACCAACACCACCGGAGAGGTCCGGCCGGTGAGTACCGGGGGCGCGGAGCTATTTTATGTAACACCCCTCCTTACCGTGGAGACCCACACAAACATACATGCAGATACACGCCGCGCATACATACATACATGCAGATACACGCCGCGCATACATACATACATGCAGATACACGCCGCGCATACATACATGCAGATACACGCCGCGCATACATACATGCACGCAGATACACGCCCTCCCCACAGGGTCCATCCCTGGGGGGTCAGCAGCGGCATGGCTACCTCTAAACAGCAAACTGAGGTAGGGAAAGGGAACAGGTAAAAGTGGGTGGGGCTAGAAGGTTTTAGGTGGATATGGAGTAGGTGGGGCTTGACAGGGATTGTGTGGCCCTGGACAGGGACTAGGTAGGGCTGGGCAGGCAATGGGTGGCCCTGGGTAGGGAGTGGGTGGAGCTTGTCAGGGAATGGGTGTGGCTGGGCAGGGAATGGGTAAAGCTTATCCATCAGGTACGCACCACTTCACATCAGCCCCCAGGCACCAATCTCTACCCATCACAGAGATACCACCAGCGAGACCTCTTCTCCCCCAGCCGGGGGTAACAGTCCAACTCCCATCACACTCAGCGCTTGCACTGGTGCTAGAGAGCCGGGTATCAGGGCTCGGAGGAGGGCAGCGTGTGCAGCGAGTGCCGTGTCCGTATTACTCATGTGTCCCTTTGATTTGCTGAATTGTTTTCTTTTCCTTCATTGTTTTCTTTTTGTTTTTCAGTTTATTTTTCGGGCCCTTGCGTTGCAGTTTAATTTGGCCCCCGGGAACGCTGAGTGTGAGTCTCCAGCCGCCGGCCTTTTATTTTGCTTCTTCCACCATGTTTAGTTTTTTCGCTGTTTGTGCCCGAGGCGTGTGGCGTGTCTAAAGGCGTGTAGTTACCCCACGTTATATGTCATGTTTATGGGGTTTCTGTCCTTTGTATGTACGGCGTGTGTTCGTTCCCATGTTTGCGTGCGATGTGAGTATCTTGCATGTGTGGCCGTGTCTATTACATACAAAAGCTTGTTTGGGTTGTACAGAGAAAGATAAAAATGATATTAAAAAGTCAGATTAAAATAACAGCCGATTTAAAGCGAGATTAATGTGTTAATAATAATATATTCATAGTGCCCTCGGTAGCAGCCCAAGTGCCCAATATATACTAATCTATTCTTTTGTGTAAAAACAAACATTTCTGGGTAGGTTGTAAAATGATACATTCTGCTGGTCCGGGGGCTGCCCCCCCTGAATACCCTCCCTCCCAGCCACGCTCTGGGAAAATAATATATAAATATTATAGATAATAGGAGTAAATATAATTTCTATTCTGTACGCATCCTGTTTATTTATCAGATACGTATCTATAGAATCTATAGAATGTTAATACATTAAATATTATATACCATACATGTTAATACATTATATATCGTACGTGTCTATAGAATGTTAACACATGATATATAGTATATATCGTACGTGTCTATAGAATGTTAACACATGATATATAGTATAGTAGGTATCTATAGCATGTTAACACATATATATCATACGTGTCTTGTTAGGGATATTAATGAGACAAAATAGGCAAAACCAATATTTCGTCACACACGCAAAATAACGACGCTACCAGATATTGTAGGACCACATCCACAATATTAATTTAAGGAGATACCCTATATTTTATCTCCGATCCTAAATTCTTACAGATCGCCGAAAATTATAATTCAAATTAGATAGATATCGCCACGATAGTCAATAAAAATATTATTTATTGTAAACACAATTTATAAAATATCTATACGAGTCACACAGTGCATAATGTAAAACACAAAATTCTTAAAACATGTAAAAAATAAATCAATTCAAATACAGTATATTATCGATAGTTATCAATATGAATTACCACTTTGAGTCTAACACACAATTTCCATTCCACTCAGCAACCAAAATAATAATAATCAGGGCAATAATAAAATATCACTTACTCACTTTATATATTAGTTCAACTAATATGACATAATAGGAGTATTAGTGAAGTTCCTAATAGATGCAAATAATGTCAAACTTCATCTACAGGTAAAAATACCTTTTCATTATTGTTATTATCACGGGTTATAAGCTGCAGTCTCACAAGCCGTCATATACAATAATGCAATATATTATTTCCCAGAAACAGGGAATTCTATACGAAGAAGACAAAATTCATCTCTATTCAGAATAATAAAACCATTATATTTACCACCACTTGTTGCTGTTGTCCAACTGGTCCTTGTAGAAATTAATCCAGATTCATTGTCAAGAAATTAAGTGGGAAAGAATATAACTTTCTACAAATTATATAGGTTAGGACTCCAAGTAACTCTAAGAGTGAAATATGGTGCCAGGATCTTAAGATTCCAAATCTCTGGGGTAAATTTGGTGAATAAGTCCGTCAGGGTCTGTCTGTTTCAGGGTGCCTTTGTTTTTAGGGTGAATCCCTTAGCGTGAGTCTTAGGGTGAGTCTTTCAAGGTGGGTTCCAGGATGAGTTTTTCAAGGTGGGTCCCCTTAATTATTCAAGACATAAGCTTTTAAAGACAGGGCTCATTATCATAGCCTCCACCTCTTGATTGGAATTCTCCAATCATAACGGTGGGTTTTACCCATTATAATTAGGATTTTTACTCATATTTACACCGTTCTAATTTCTTAATTTACCTGCGAGAGACGCTCTGGTCTGAGAAATAACTTAAGACCGTTACATATGTGTTTGGAATTTATCCTTGGTCACTTTATCTTTAGATGTTACCTCCTAGATAGTAAATCAGGTCTTTGTAGTCACCCATATCTCCAGACGTTGCCTCCTAGGTAGTAAATTATGTTTTGGGGGTCTTAAGACGTATCCCCCATTCCAATTTACATTCCTAAGGATATGTAGTGTCTACTCCTTAACTTTCTCATGGAAGATAACGTTAATTGGATCATATATACTGAAGCATCTATATACATGAATACTCCTTTGTTCTCAATTATAGAGGAACAAAGACAGAAATAATCACTATATGATTAAGTAAAATAAAATGGCTTTGACTCCATTTTGTGCTCATGTAAAATACAGAATATATAGAATGCATGTTTTCCCTCATAAAATATCTGACAGTCTATAGAATGTTAACACATATCGTACATGTCTATAGAATGTTAACACATGATATATAGTATATATCGTATGTATCTATAGCATGTTAAAACATAAAATGTAGAATATATCATAGGTAGAATATATCATAGGTGTTTATAGAATGTTAATATATCATATATAGTATAAATCGTACGTATCTATAGAATGTTAACATATAATATATAGGAGAAATCCTATATGTATGTATGTATGTGTGTGTGTATATATATATATATATATATATATATATATATATATATATATGTGTGTGTGTGTGTGTTTTGATGTGTAGGTCTGCATGTAGTTGTGTGAGTGGTATGTTTGTGTGAATGCTGGACATGTGAGTATAAGGGAACGTGCCGCCTGTGGCAGATGCCAACCTCTCAGACGGTGGGGTATTTCCTTATGGAGCACATTATCAGGAGCCAGGGTGCGTTTTCTCATTCAGGAAAAGTGGGGTAATAAATGTATCGCACAGGAAGTTACAATCAGACATCACACAGGAAGTCTGTACAGAAACGAGTCACACAGGAAGTCTATACAGAAACGAGTCACACAGGAAGTTACAATCAGACATCACACGGGAAGTCTATACAGAAATGTATCACACAGGAAGTTACAATCTGAGAACACACAGGAAGTCTGTACAGAAACAAGTCACACAGGAAGTTACAATCATACATCACGCAGGAAGTCTGTACAGAAACAAGTCACACAGGAAGTCTATACAGAAACGAGTCACACAGGAAGTTACAATCAGAGATCACACAGGAAGTCTGTACAGAAACGAGTCACACAGGAAGTCTATACAGAAACGAGTCACACAGGAAGTTACAATCAGAGATCACACAGGAAGTCTGTACAGAAACGAGTCACACAGGAAGTCACAATCAGACATCACACTGGAAGTCTGTAGAGAAATGTGCGTTGATGTATCGCGCAGGAAGTAATTATGGAAATATTACACTCATGAGACAGCTCGTGACCCTCCCTCACACAGAGAGTCCGCGCAAGAGCTCACTTACATGTCGACTCATCACAAAGATGAGACATTTCTGTACAGGTACGAGCTGCTGATGTCACTTTCCCCAAATCCTCCATTTAACGGTTCTGTACTCTGTGTCCGCGAATTAAACCGAGCAGTACGTCTGTATTAATGAATTCATGTGTATCCCACGAGAGCAGCCATCTCTCAGGATCTGTAGGTTTATTCCTCCCCATTAAGTTATTCTTCTCATCCCCTCCGGTATAAGTTGACTTGAAAGAAGAAAGAGGGACATCAGAAGAGGTAACTGTTCTGCTGCTTTTGCCACCGATCTCAAAGAGTCCCTTACTTTACGCCCAGTATCCCCCATCGGATGATAAAAAGGCCACATTCTGGGCGGGTTTCATTAACGCTGCGATGGGGGCCATTCCCTTTAATCATAATAACCGGAGTGTAAGCATCCGCCGCGTCACAGCGGAATAAAGGTTTCTGGACTGGATGGGGCAGCACGGGCCGGCACTTGCCTTGGGGGCTAATCTGGTCTTCACTTTGTGCCCCTCTCGCAGCCTCGCAATGTCGCTGGTTTTCGGGGCACAGTCCGCTATGCATCAGTGAACGCGCACAAGAACAGGGTGAGTAACTGGGCTCAACCCCTTACCCCTGCTGCAAAAATAGCCCTTTACCCCACACCCTGTGTTGCTATGACACCCGTACACCTCGCCCCCACCTCCGGTTATAACGCCGGCAGTGCCCTTCTTGTCCTCATGATGTCATGTATTATGAGGTCCTCAATGCTTCTCGTTACAGGAAATGGGGCGACACGATGACCTGTGGTCTCTTTTCTACATGTTAGTTGAATTTGCTGTTGGACAACTGCCCTGGAGAAAGATCAAAGATAAGGTCAGAGCTATGTAATATACCCTATAGCTTAATATTATACCCTATGATGTAGTGTGTACATATAGTGTAATATACCCTATAGCTTAATATTATACCCGGTGATGTAGTCTGTACATATAGTGTAATATACCCTATAGCTTAATATTATACCCGGTGATGTAGTGTGTACATATAGTGTAATATACCCTATAGCTTAATATTATACCCGGTGATGTAGTGTGTACATATAGTGTAATATACCCTATAGCTTAATATTATACCCGGTGATGTAGTGTGTACATATAGTGTAATATACCCTATAGCTTAATATTATACCCAGTGATGTAGTGTGTACATATAGTGTAATATACCCTATAGCTTAATATTATACCCAGTGATGTAGTGTGTACATATAGTGTAATATACCCTATAGCTTAATATTATACCCTATGATGTAGTGTGTACATATAGTGTAATATTATACCCGGTGATGTAGTGTGTACATATAGTGTAATATACCCTATAGCTTAATATTATACCCAGTGATATGGTGTGTACATATAGTGTAATATACCCTATAGCTTAATATTATACCCAGTGATGTAGTGTGTACATATAGTGTAATATACCCTATAGCTTAATATTATACCCTATGATGTAGTGTGTACATATAGTGTAATATACCCTATAGCTTAATATTATACCCGGTGATGTAGTGTGTACATATAGTGTAATATACCCTATAGCTTAATATTATACCCGGTGATGTAGTGTGTACATATAGTGTAATATACCCTATAGCTTAATATTATACCCAGTGATGTAGTGTGTACATATAGTGTAATATACCCTATAGCTTAATATTATACCCAGTGATGTAGTGTGTACATATAGTGTAATATACCCTATAGCTTAATATTATACCCTATGATGTAGTGTGTACATATAGTGTAATATTATACCCTATGATGTAGTGTGTACATAAAGTGTAATATACCCTATAGCTTAATATTATACCCAGTGATGTAGTGTTTACATATAGTGTAATATAACCTATAGCTTAATATTATACCCAGTGATGTAGTATGTACATATAGTGTAATATACCCTATAGCTTAATATTATACCCAGTGATGTAGTGTGTACATATAGCGTAATATTATACACTCTGATTTAATATTATACACTATAATGTAGTGTGTCATAATATACCCTATCATGTAATATTTTACTCTGTGGTGTCATATAGTGTCATACCTGTTAGGGATATTAATGAGACAAAATAGGCAAAACCAATATTTCGTCACACACACAAAATAACGACGCTACCAGATATTGTAGGACCGCATCCACAATATTAATTTAAGGAGATACCCTATATTTTATCTCCAATCATAAATTCTTTCAGATCGCCGAAAATTATAAGTCAAATTAGATATATATCGCCACGATAGTCAATAAAAATATTATTTATTGTAAACACAATTTATAAAATATATATATGAGTCACACAATGCATGATATAAAACACAAAATTCTTAAAACATGTAAAAAATAAATCAATTCAAATACAGTATATTATCGATAGTTATCAATATGAATTATTACTTTATGAGTCTAACACACAATTAATTTCCAGTCCACTCAGCAACCAAAATAATAATCAGGGCAGTAATAAAGATATCACTATCTCTCTAATATTAGTTTAACTAACATGACAAATTAAAATAATTGAATTGTGTCTAAGAGTATTAGTGAAGTTCCTAATAGATGCAAATAATGTCAAACTTCGTCTATAGGTAAAAATACCTTTTCATTATTGTTATTATCACGGGTTATAAGCTGCAGTCTCACAAGCCGCCATATACAATAATGCAATATATTATTTCCCAGAAACAGGGAATTCTATACGAAGAAGACAAAATTCATCTCTATTCAGAATAATAAAACAATTATATTTACCACCACTTGTTGCTGTTGTCCAACTGGTCCTTGTAGAAATTAATCCAGATTCATTGTCAAGAAATTAAGTGGGCAAGAATATAACTTTCTACAAATTATATAGGTTAGGACTCCAAGTAACTCTAAGAGTGAAATATGGTGCCAGGATCTTAAGATTCCAATTCTCTGGGGTAAATTTGGTGAATAAGTCCGTCAGGGTCTGTCCATTTCAGGGTGCGATCTTTAAGCTTTTAAAGACAGGGCTCATTATCATAGCCTCCACCTTTTGGTAGGAATTCTCCAATCATAACGGTGGGTTTTACCCATTATAATTAGGATTTTTACTCATATTTACACCGTTGTAATTTCTTAATTTACCTGCGAGAGACGCTCTGGTCTAAGAATTAACTTAAAACCATTACATATGTGTTTGGAATTTATCCTTGGTCACCCTAATCGCCAAATGTTACTTCCTAGATAGTAACTCAGGTCTTGGTAGTCTTCCCATGGATCCCCCATTCCAAGTTCCATTTCTAAAGATATGCAGTGTCTTCTCCTTAACTTTCTCATGGAAGATAACATTAATTGTATCATATATACGCTGAAACATCATTATACATGAATACTCCTTTGTTCTCAATTATAGAGGGAACAAAGACAAAAAGAAATAATCACTATATGATTAAATAAAATAAAATGGCTCTAACTCCATTTTGTGTAAAATCACAGAATATAGAAATACATGTTTTCTGTGATAAAATATCTGACATACCCTATAGCATAATATTTCCTATGTCACAGTCAGTGACCGTGAATGACTCGGGGGGGGGGGGGGGAGCAAGGGCAGTGAAGCCGGCTCCGTTAATCCTGAGAAGCCTTCATATCGCATTTAATTAAAAAAAAACAAAAAAACACGGCTGTCGTTTAATGAAAATGACATTTTAGCGTTATTGGCGGCCGTGGCATTTATTGCGCATGCGGCGTAATCGACGTCCCCACCGTGCAGACTCCTGTCTTCTTCCATTACAGGAACAGGTTGGGATGATTAAGGAGAAATATGACCATCGCATGCTCCTGAAACACATGCCTTCGGAGTTCCACCTCTTCCTGGAGCACATATCCACTCTGGACTACTTCACAAAGCCAGATTACCAGGTACTTGACTAATGAGATAATAGAGCCCATCCTGCGCGTGACTGCGGCCCGCACTCTGTACCCCCAGAGAATGTGCCCCGATGGCTGTAACTCTGTATTTAGATGATATGCCTTAACGTGACGGGTGTTAATGCTGCGCTTGGCCAAACCTCATTCATCTGAGTGCTCGTCTTGTATTGTTTTCCCGCGGTTTAATAAAGTTTGTTCATTTAGTTATGGCCGCCGCAGTCCTTTTTCACGTACCCTTTGATATGGATGCTGACGGTGTGGAATCCATTAGTATTTTTACTGGAAGCTGAACGCATCTCGTGCCGGTGCCGGCCGTGTGCATGGGGATGTATGTAGCGTGCAGTTGGCATGTTCTACGTCTGACTTTGTCTCCTGCAGATGATCATGTCGGTATTTGAGAGCAGCATGAAGGAACGAGGGATCACAGAGAATGAGGCCTTTGACTGGGAGAAAGGAGGGACAGACATCTTGCTGTCCACCAGCACATCCACCCCGCCGCAGCAGAACACTCGGCAAACGGCCGCCATGTTTGGGTGAGTCATGTGGAGATAAGTCATGTGACTTCAGGCTGACACGGACTGCGTTAGGGTTATTGGCACCTTCAGTGTTTGATTTCGTGAACATTTTTACCCCCCCAGGGTGGTTAATGTGACCCCCGTGCCCGGTGACCTGTTGCGGGAGAATACTGAAGATGTCCTGCAGGGGGAGCATCTGAGTGACCAGGAGAATGCCCCTCCGGTGCTCCCAGGCCGACCAGCTGATCTCACCAGCCAAGTGCCCAACGCAGGATTTAATGACACAGAAATGTGGGAGGAAACAGATGTGAATCGTAACAAGCTCAGGATCAGCATTAGCAAGGTGCCGGGACCCCCCCCCCCCGCGCATGAACCCCCGAGCGCCCCTCACGGCTGCCCCCCCCAAATCCCTAACTCCTTCTGTATGAAGATCCCCAAATCCCTAACTCTCGTATGTGGATCCCTCCATGCCCCTGACCCCCAGTTCACTAAACCCCCTGCTGTATGATAGTCCCCCTCCGTCACTGACCCCAAATCTCTAACCCCTGCTGTATAAGGGTCCCCACAGACCCCCAAATCACTAACTCATGCAGTACGAGTATCGCTCTGCCACTGACCCCCCAACTCACGGATTGCTGCTGCATGAGGGCTACCTGCCACTGACCCCCAATTCACTAAACCCACTGCCAATGAGCCCTCCCACCCACTGTCCACCCCAAGAGCAGTTTGCCCTCTGGCTGCCCAGAAATGGGGGGCTTCATTGTTGTAGATGTGTCGACGGCTTGTTCTCTGTGCTTGCAGACACAGTGCCTGATGGAGGAGGATCACAGTCGCGGAGGGTGTCCCAGCTCCCCGGTCCGGGCTCCTCCAGAGTCCCCCACAACCCAGGCTCGTTCCTTGCGCTACCGGCGCGTCAACAGCCCAGAGTCTGATCGCCTGTCAACCGCAGACAGACCGGAATTGCCAGAAAGAAGGTAAGACGGCCGTGTGAACGGTATACATCGGGGCGAAATTCTGTGAACGGGGGCGCCGTTCCGCACCACACCGCACCGCTCCACACGGCATAGCATCGCTCCGCTCCGCACAGCACCGCTCCACACCGCACCGCGCACCCACCTGTGTAACTTTATTCAGAGACCAGCCTCCTGCCAGAGCTGGTCCTTGAGGCAACGTCTGCTTCGGAAGCGGAGGGAAAAACAAGGGTGGCGCAGGGCATTGCTGCGGGGCCCCTCAAGTGCACCCCTCACCTTGTGGCACCTGGGCAGCTGCCCCATGGACAAGGGTGAGCCTAGGGTTAGTGGTGCCTGGGTGCATTATGTCGGCTGCTCCTCTCCCTAATAACTATAACACACACTAACAGGCGGGCTCCTTCATGCTAACACCATAAACCCGCACATACTTAATAATTCCCATATTTAATCCCTCTGTCGTTTAACGTGCTTTCCATTCACTTCCGTTCATTAACTGTTGTGAGATTTACTGGTCTGTATTCGGCAGACTCTCTCCTCCCGGCAGCGACTGCTTAAATAATTCACTTAATAAAAGATTCTAATATATTCCAATCATCAGCAAAATGTGGGCACCGTTTCTAGGGTCAGACCAACGTGTTAAAGAGAGAGCCCAACAGAAAATATTCTCCTCGAACGTTACGCCCAGCGCTGTATACAGTAATATAACCCCCTGGCGCTGTATACAGTAATATAACCCCCTGGCGCTGTATACAGTAATATAACCCCCAGCGCTGTATACAGTAATATAACCCCTGGCGCGGCATACAGTAAGATACCCCTGTATACTATACAGGCCAGAGAGTATATAATATGAGGAATATACAGGATATAACGGGTTATAAGGCCGGGATTAGTTATACAGGATGGAGAGTATATAATATATAATATGAGGAATATACAGGATATAACGGGTTATAAGGACGGGATTAGTTATACGGCCAGAGAGTATATAATATATAATATGAGGAACAGGATATAACGGGTTATAAGGACAGGATTAGTTATACGGGCCGGAGAGTATATAATATGAGGAATATACAGGGATATAACGGGTTATAAGGACAGGATTAGTTATACGGGCCGGAGAGTATATAATATTTAATATGAGGAATATACAGGGATATAACGGGTTATAAGGACGGGATTAGTTATACGGCCAGAGAGTATATAATATATAATATGAGGAATATACAGGATATAACTGGTTATAAGGACGGGATTAGTTATACGGCCGGAGAGTATATAATATATAATATGAGGAATATACAGGATATAACGGTTATAAGGCCGGGATTAGTTATACGGCCGGAGAGTATATAATATATAATATGAGGAATATACAGGGATATAACGGGTTATAAGGACGGGATTAGTTATACGGCCGGATAGTATATAATATATAATATGAGGAATATACAGGATATGACTGGATTAGTTATACGGGCCGGAGAGTATATAATATTTAATATGAGGAATATACAGGGATGTAACGGGTTATAAGGACGGGATTAGTTATACGGGCCGGAGAGTATATAATATATAATATGAGGAATATACAGGATATAACAGGTTATAAAGACGGGATTAGTTATACGGGCTGGAGAGTATATAATATATAATATGAGGAATATACAGGATATAACGGGTTATAAGGCCAGGATTAGTTATACAGGATGGAGAGTATATAATATATAATATGAGGAATATACAGGGATATAACGGGTTATAAGGACGGGATTAGTTATACGGCTGGAGAGTGTATAATATATGATATGAGGAATATACAGGTATATAACGGGTTATAAGTAGGGCTGCAACAACGAATCGATAAAATCGATAATAATCGATTATGAAAATCGTTGTCAACGATTTTCATAATCGATTAGTTGAATCGATTTTTATCGATTTATAAAATTATGTTTTTCAGAGCAAACGCTCTGAAAAACTCCCGTCCTTCTATAATCCGATCTCAAATAGAGATCGGATTATAACTCTAGACCTGGATCCTGGATCCTCTCTGCCACCCGGTGAGGGTCTGTGCAAAACGCGCAGACATCCTCCGCTTCTCCCCTTCCGCTTCTCCCCTCCACTTCCGCCGGGGCTTCTATTACTGAACCCGGCGTCACGTGACCTTCCGGTGCGGCTTCCATCATGGAAGCCCCAACGGAAGCGGAGGGAGAAGCGGCTGTTTGCGGCTGTCTGCGGCTGTCTGCGCGCATCACACAGACCCCTACCTGCTGCCGGAGAGGATCCAGGTCCCGCTGCAGCGCCTGCTTGGGGATTTGGATTTTAGTGCGCGATGTGCACTGTGTACTGCCACTTCCACCTGCCCCACCAGGGGTTAATATATCAACAGAAGAAAAACAGGACAAGTAAGCAGCACTGGGTAAATATTATCTTTATTTTTATGCTCATTTGCCCTGTGTTTCTTCTGTTGATATATTAACACCTGGTGGGGCAGGTAGAATTTTTGCGGGATCTATTAATTATGTGCATTTGTGTGTTTTTTTTTATGTCTAGAATATTTGATTTATTGTCCATATATTTATATATATTTATATTGTATTGTGTATTTTTTTTGTCTATATTTAATAAATATAAATATAAAAAAACAATTTTAGTGATGTCAGTTTTTCTTATATCGGGGGGGCATAAGACATATCAGGGGGCACAGTGGCATAAAGGGGCTATAAGGTATATCAGGGGGGACAGTGGCATAAAGGGGCTATAAGGTGTATCAGGGGGGACAGTGGCATAAAGGGGCTATAAGGCGTATCAGGGGGCACAGTGGCATGAAGGCGCTATAAGGCATATCAGGGGGCACAGTGGCATCTCAGTGGCATATAGGGGTAAAAGGCATATCGGGCATGGTGGCATATCAAGGGTAAAGGCATATAGGGGGCTATAAGGCATATCAGGAGGGCACAGTGGCATATCGGGGCACTGTGGCATATATATGGGGCTATAAGGCATATCAGGGGACAAAGTGGCATATCAGTGGCATATAGGGGGCTATAAGGCATATCAGGAGGGGTATAATGCATATCAGGGGGCACAGTGGCATATTAGGGGACAAAGTGGCATATCAGTGGCATATAGGGGGCTATAAGGCATATCAGGAGGGGTATAATGCATATCAGGGGGCACAGTGGCATATTAGGGGACAAAGTGGCATATCAGTGGCATATAGGGGGCTATAAGGCATATCAGGAGGGTATAATGCATATCAGGGGACAGAGTGGCATATAGGAGGTATCCCCTTATACCTCCTATATGCCACTCTGTCCCCTGATATGCCTTATACCCCTCCTGATATGCATTTCTGGGACAGAGAGGCAAGCTGGGGTGAGATGTGCATAACTGGGCAAAAATAGTTTACATGAATATTTACTAGTAAAGCTTTTTTTGGTATTTTTTGAGTTCTTGTTAAAATATAGCTTTAATTATTATTATTATTTTTTTTTTACCCGATTAATCGATTAATCGAAAAAATAATCGGCCAACTAATCGATTATGAAAATAATCGTTAGTTGCAGCCCTAGTTATAAGGATGGGATTAGTTATACGGGGGGAGAGTATATAATATATAATATGAGGAGTATACAGGGATATAACAGGTTATAAGGACGGGATTAGTTATACGGCTGGAGAGTATATAATATATAATATGAGGAATATACAGGGATATAACGGGTTATAAGGACGGGATTAGTTATACGGCTGGAGAGTATATAATATATAATATGAGGAATATACAGGGATATAACGGGTTATAAGGACGGGATTAGTTATACAGCTGGAGAGTATATAATATATAATATGAGGAATATACAGGGATATAACTGGATTAGTTATACGGCCGGAGAGTACCGTATTTGCTCGATTATAAGACGACCCCCCAAAATCTGAATATTAATTTAGGAAAAAAAAGAAAAAGCCTGAATATCAGACGACCCTAAAGGAAAA